>CALYCO020000230.1:0-43321 GCA_944470365.2 Schistosoma intercalatum | reverse complement strand
AAATGTAATCATTACTAAAGTAGTAATTAAAGGTGATGGTCACAAGAGTCACTGTATCATGTCAGTAAATCACAATAACAATAATAATTATAATAATGATAATAAAATTATTAATAAAATGGATTAAATTGCAGTATAATATTATGAACAGTCAGTTATTCATTGAATCATTCATTACCAATGGGATATAGTCTAACCGTCAAAATTTCTGATGGAATTCTGTGGATCAATCTGCAATGTGACCACCACCACTTACATAATCACCACGAACTTCACTATATCTGATCGGCCTGGCACATACTACATATTCAACACTCATTCCTATCTATGTTTACAAGACTTCTTTAAACAAACTAACAGAAATATCACAAAGATAGATGAGCAGTGACAACAAGTAACTTACATCGTTTCAACTCATGTAGAAACACAATTTACCAACTTTATGCATTACAACATAACAACTAACATACCTTTCACTTACCACGTAACACCACAAAATGCATTTCCATTCAATAAGGCCTTAAAATTCCTATTGAACAATCAAGTCAAACGTTTCATTAATAGAGAAGAAATATTGCAAATTCAAATGTAATCATTACTAAAGTAGTAATTAAAGGTGATGGTCACAAGAGTCACTGTATCATGTCAGTAAATCACAATAACAATAATAATTATAATAATGATAATAAAATTATTAATAAAATGGATTAAATTGCAGTATAATGTTATGAACAGTCAGTTATTCATTGAATCATTCATTACCAATGGGATATAGTCTAACCGTCAAAATTTCTGATGGAATTCTGTGGATCGTTCTGCAACGTGATAACCACAACCACATCTACCAACACCACCACCACCACTAACATAATCACCACGAACTTCACTATATCTGATCGGCCTGGCACATACTACATATTCAACACTCATTCCTATCTATGTTTACAAGACTTCTTTAAACAAACTAACAGAAATATCACAAAGATAGATGAGCAGTGACAACAAGTAACTTACATCGTTTCAACTCATGTAGAAACACAATTTACCAACTTTATGCATTACAACATAACAACTAACATACCTTTCACTTACCACGTAACACCACAAAATGCATTTCCATTCAATAAGGCCTTAAAATTCCTATTGAACAATCAAGTCAAACGTTTCATTAATAGAGAAGAAATATTGCAAATTCAAATGTAATCATTACTAAAGTAGTAATTAAAGGTGATGGTCACAAGAGTCACTGTATCATGTCAGTAAATCACAATAACAATAATAATTATAATAATGATAATAAAATTATTAATAAAATGGATTAAATTGCAGTATAATGTTATGAACAGTCAGTTATTCATTGAATCATTCATTACCAATGGGATATAGTCTAACCGTCAAAATTTCTGATGGAATTCTGTGGATCGATCTGCAACGTGACAACCACCACCACACACAACACCACCACCACCACTAACATAATCACCACGAACTTCACTATATCTGATCGGCCTGGCACATACTACATATTCAACACTCATTCCTATCTATGTTTACAAGACTTCTTTAAACAAACTAACAGAAATATCACAAAGATAGATGAGCAGTGACAACAAGTAACTTACATCGTTTCAACTCATGTAGAAACACAATTTACCAACTTTATGCATTACAACATAACAACTAACATACCTTTCACTTACCACGTAACACCACAAAATGCATTTCCATTCAATAAGGCCTTAAAATTCCTATTGAACAATCAAGTCAAACGTTTCATTAATAGAGAAGAAATATTGCAAATTCAAATGTAATCATTACTAAAGTAGTAATTAAAGGTGATGGTCACAAGAGTCACTGTATCATGTCAGTAAATCACAATAACAATAATAATTATAATAATGATAATAAAATTATTAATAAAATGGATTAAATTGCAGTATAATGTTATGAACAGTCAGTTATTCATTGAATCATTCATTACCAATGGGATATAGTCTAACCGTCAAAATTTCTGATGGAATTCTGTGGATCAATCTGCAATGTGAGCACCACCAACACTACCACCACCACCAGCACCACTAACATAATCACCACGAACTTCACTATATCTGATCGGCCTGGCACATACTACATATTCAACACTCATTCCTATCTATGTTTACAAGACTTCTTTAAACAAACTAACAGAAATATCACAAAGATAGATGAGCAGTGACAACAAGTAACTTACATCGTTTCAACTCATGTAGAAACACAATTTACCAACTTTATGCATTACAACATAACAACTAACATACCTTTCACTTACCACGTAACACCACTAAATGCATTTCCATTCAATAAGGCCTTAAAATTCCTATTGAACAATCAAGTCAAACGTTTCATTAATAGAGAAGAAATATTGCAAATTCAAATGTAATCATTACTAAAGTAGTAATTAAAGGTGATGGTCACAAGAGTCACTGTATCATGTCAGTAAATCACAATAACAATAATAATTATAATAATGATAATAAAATTATTAATAAAATGGATTAAATTGCAGTATAATGTTATGAACAGTCAGTTATTCATTGAATCATTCATTACCAATGGGATATAGTCTAACCGTCAAAATTTCTGATGGAATTCTGTGGATCAATCTGCAATGTGACCACCACCACCACCACCACCACTAACATAATCACCACGAACTTCACTATATCTGATCGGCCTGGCACATACTACATATTCAACACTCATTCCTATCTATGTTTACAAGACTTCTTTAAACAAACTAACAGAAATATCACAAAGATAGATGAGCAGTGACAACAAGTAATTTACATCGTTTCAACTCATGTAGAAACACAATTTACCAACTTTATGCATTACAACATAACAACTAACATACCTTTCACTTACCACGTAACACCACTAAATGCATTTCCATTCAATAAGGCCTTAAAATTCCTATTGAACAATCAAGTCAAACGTTTCATTAATAGAGAAGAAATATTGCAAATTCAAATGTAATCATTACTAAAGTAGTAATTAAAGGTGATGGTCACAAGAGTCACTGTATCATGTCAGTAAATCACAATAACAATAATAATTATAATAATGATAATAAAATTATTAATAAAATGGATTAAATTGCAGTATAATGTTATGAACAGTCAGTTATTCATTGAATCATTCATTACCAATGGGATATAGTCTAACCGTCAAAATTTCTGATGGAATTCTGTGGATCAATCTGCAATGTGACCACCACCAACACCACCACCACCACTAACATAATCACCACGAACTTCACTATATCTGATCGGCCTGGCACATACTACATATTCAACACTCATTCCTATCTATGTTTACAAGACTTCTTTAAACAAACTAACAGAAATATCACAAAGATAGATGAGCAGTGACAACAAGTAATTTGCATCGTTTCAACTCATGTAGAAACACAATTTACCAACTTTATGCATTACAACATAACAACTAACATACCTTTCACTTACCACGTAACACCACTAAATGCATTTCCATTCAATAAGGCCTTAAAATTCCTATTGAACAATCAAGTCAAACGTTTCATTAATAGAGAAGAAATATTGCAAATTCAAATGTAATCATTACTAAAGTAGTAATTAAAGGTGATGGTCACAAGAGTCACTGTATCATGTCAGTAAATCACAATAACAATAATAATTATAATAATGATAATAAAATTATGAATAAAATGGATTAAATTGCAGTATAATGTTATGAACAGTCAGTTATTCATTGAATCATTCATTACCAATGGGATATAGTCTAACCGTCAAAATTTCTGATGGAATTCTGTGGATCGATCTGCAATGTGAGCACCACCAACACTACCACCACCACCACCACCACTAACATAATCACCACGAACTTCACTATATCTGATCGGCCTGGCACATACTACATATTCAACACTCATTCCTATCTATGTTTACAAGACTTCTTTAAACAAACTAACAGAAATATCACAAAGATAGATGAGCAGTGACAACAAGTAACTTACATCGTTTCAACTCATGTAGAAACACAATTTACCAACTTTATGCATTACAACATAACAACTAACATACCTTTCACTTACCACGTAACACCACAAAATGCATTTCCATTCAATAAGGCCTTAAAATTCCTATTGAACAATCAAGTCAAACGTTTCATTAATAGAGAAGAAATATTGCAAATTCAAATGTAATCATTACTAAAGTAGTAATTAAAGGTGATGGTCACAAGAGTCACTGTATCATGTCAGTAAATCACAATAACAATAATAATTATAATAATGATAATAAAATTATTAATAAAATGGATTAAATTGCAGTATAATGTTATGAACAGTCAGTTATTCATTGAATCATTCATTACCAATGGGATATAGTCTAACCGTCAAAATTTCTGATGGAATTCTGTGGATCAATCTGCAATGTGACCACCACCACCACCACCACTAACATAATCACCACGAACTTCACTATATCTGATCGGCCTGGCACATACTACATATTCAACACTCATTCCTATCTATGTTTACAAGACTTCTTTAAACAAACTAACAGAAATATCACAAAGATAGATGAGCAGTGACAACAAGTAACTTACATCGTTTCAACTCATGTAGAAACACAATTTACCAACTTTATGCATTACAACATAACAACTAACATACCTTTCACTTACCACGTAACACCACAAAATGCATTTCCATTCAATAAGGCCTTAAAATTCCTATTGAACAATCAAGTCAAACGTTTCATTAATAGAGAAGAAATATTGCAAATTCAAATGTAATCATTACTAAAGTAGTAATTAAAGGTGATGGTCACAAGAGTCACTGTATCATGTCAGTAAATCACAATAACAATAATAATTATAATAATGATAATAAAATTATTAATAAAATGGATTAAATTGCAGTATAATGTTATGAACAGTCAGTTATTCATTGAATCATTCATTACCAATGGGATATAGTCTAACCGTCAAAATTTCTGATGGAATTCTGTGGATCAATCTGCAATGTGACCACCACCACCACCACCACCACTAACATAATCACCACGAACTTCACTATATCTGATCGGCCTGGCACATACTACATATTCAACACTCATTCCTATCTATGTTTACAAGACTTCTTTAAACAAACTAACAGAAATATCACAATGATAGATGAGCAGTGACAACAAGTAATTTGCATCGTTTCAACTCATGTACAAACACAATTTACCAACTTTATGCATTACAACATAACAACTAACATACCTTTCACTTACCACGTAACACCACTAAATGCATTTCCATTCAATAAGGCCTTAAAATTCCTATTGAACAATCAAGTCAAACGTTTCATTAATAGAGAAGAAATATTGCAAATTCAAATGTAATCATTACTAAAGTAGTAATTAAAGGTGATGGTCACAAGAGTCACTGTATCATGTCAGTAAATCACAATAACAATAATAATTATAATAATGATAATAAAATTATGAATAAAATGGATTAAATTGCAGTATAATGTTATGAACAGTCAGTTATTCATTGAATCATTCATTACCAATGGGATATAGTCTAACCGTCAAAATTTCTGATGGAATTCTGTGGATCAATCTGCTATGTGACTACCACCACCACCACCACCACCAACACCTCCACCTCCACCAACATTATCACCACGAACTTCACTATATCTGATCGGCCTGGCACATACTACATATTCAACACTCATTCCTATCTATGTTTACAAGACTTCTTTAAACAAACTAACAGAAATATCACAAAGATAGATGAGCAGTGACAACAAGTAACTTACATCGTTTCAACTCATGTAGAAACACAATTTACCAACTTTATGCATTACAACATAACAACTAACATACCTTTCACTTACCACGTAACACCACTAAATGCATTTCCATTCAATAAGGCCTTAAAATTCCTATTGAACAATCAAGTCAAACGTTTCATTAATAGAGAAGAAATATTGCAAATTCAAATGTAATCATTACTAAAGTAGTAATTAAAGGTGATGGTCACAAGAGTCACTGTATCATGTCAGTAAATCACAATAACAATAATAATTATAATAATGATAATAAAATTATTAATAAAATGGATTAAATTGCAGTATAATGTTATGAACAGTCAGTTATTCATTGAATCATTCATTACCAATGGGATATAGTCTAACCGTCAAAATTTCTGATGGAATTCTGTGGATCAATCTGCAATGTGACCACCACCACCACTAAAATAATCACCACGAACTTCACTATATCTGATCGGCCTGGCACATACTACATATTCAACACTCATTCCTATCTATGTTTACAAGACTTCTTTAAACAAACTAACAGAAATATCACAAAGATAGATGAGCAGTGACAACAAGTAACTTACATCGTTTCAACTCATGTAGAAACACAATTTACCAACTTTATGCATTACAACATAACAACTAACATACCTTTCACTTACCACGTAACACCACAAAATGCATTTCCATTCAATAAGGCCTTAAAATTCCTATTGAACAATCAAGTCAAACGTTTCATTAATAGAGAAGAAATATTGCAAATTCAAATGTAATCATTACTAAAGTAGTAATTAAAGGTGATGGTCACAAGAGTCACTGTATCATGTCAGTAAATCACAATAACAATAATAATTATAATAATGATAATAAAATTATTAATAAAATGGATTAAATTGCAGTATAATGTTATGAACAGTCAGTTATTCATTGAATCATTCATTACCAATGGGATATAGTCTAACCGTCAAAATTTCTGATGGAATTCTGTGGATCAATCTGCAATGTGACCACCACCAACACCACCAACACCACCACCACCACTAACATAATCACCACGAACTTCACTATATCTGATCGGCCTGGCACATACTACATATTCAACACTCATTCCTATCTATGTTTACAAGACTTCTTTAAACAAACTAACAGAAATATCACAAAGATAGATGAGCAGTGACAACAAGTAACTTACATCGTTTCAACTCATGTAGAAACACAATTTACCAACTTTATGCATTACAACATAACAACTAACATACCTTTCACTTACCACGTAACACCACAAAATGCATTTCCATTCAATAAGGCCTTAAAATTCCTATTGAACAATCAAGTCAAACGTTTCATTAATAGAGAAGAAATATTGCAAATTCAAATGTAATCATTACTAAAGTAGTAATTAAAGGTGATGGTCACAAGAGTCACTGTATCATGTCAGTAAATCACAATAACAATAATAATTATAATAATGATAATAAAATTATTAATAAAATGGATTAAATTGCAGTATAATGTTATGAACAGTCAGTTATTCATTGAATCATTCATTACCAATGGGATATAGTCTAACCGTCAAAATTTCTGATGGAATTCTGTGGATCAATCTGCAATGTGACCGCCACCACAAACACCACCACCACCACCACTAACATAATCACCACGAACTTCACTATATCTGATCGGCCTGGCACATACTACATATTCAACACTCATTCCTATCTATGTTTACAAGACTTCTTTAAACAAACTAACAGAAATATCACAAAGATAGATGAGCAGTGACAACAAGTAATTTGCATCGTTTCAACTCATGTAGAAACACAATTTACCAACTTTATGCATTACAACATAACAACTAACATACCTTTCACTTACCACGTAACACCACAAAATGCATTTCCATTCAATAAGGCCTTAAAATTCCTATTGAACAATCAAGTCAAACGTTTCATTAATAGAGAAGAAATATTGCAAATTCAAATGTAATCATTACTAAAGTAGTAATTAAAGGTGATGGTCACAAGAGTCACTGTATCATGTCAGTAAATCACAATAACAATAATAATTATAATAATGATAATAAAATTATTAATAAAATGGATTAAATTGCAGTATAATGTTATGAACAGTCAGTTATTCATTGAATCATTCATTACCAATGGGATATAGTCTAACCGTCAAAATTTCTGATGGAATTCTGTGGATCAATCTGCAAGGTGACACCACCACCACCACCACCAACACTAACATAATCACCACGAACTTCACTATATCTGATCGGCCTGGCACATACTACATATTCAACACTCATTCCTATCTATGTTTACAAGACTTCTTTAAACAAACTAACAGAAATATCACAAAGATAGATGAGCAGTGACAACAAGTAACTTACATCGTTTCAACTCATGTAGAAACACAATTTACCAACTTTATGCATTACAACATAACAACTAACATACCTTTCACTTACCACGTAACACCACAAAATGCATTTCCATTCAATAAGGCCTTAAAATTCCTATTGAACAATCAAGTCAAACGTTTCATTAATAGAGAAGAAATATTGCAAATTCAAATGTAATCATTACTAAAGTAGTAATTAAAGGTGATGGTCACAAGAGTCACTGTATCATGTCAGTAAATCACAATAACAATAATAATTATAATAATGATAATAAAATTATTAATAAAATGGATTAAATTGCAGTATAATGTTATGAACAGTCAGTTATTCATTGAATCATTCATTACCAATGGGATATAGTCTAACCGTCAAAATTTCTGATGGAATTCTGTGGATCAATCTGCAATGTGACCACCACCATCACCACCACCACCACTAACATAATCACCACGAACTTCACTATATCTGATCGGCCTGGCACATACTACATATTCAACACTCATTCCTATCTATGTTTACAAGACTTCTTTAAACAAACTAACAGAAATATCACAAAGATAGATGAGCAGTGACAACAAGTAACTTACATCGTTTCAACTCATGTAGAAACACAATTTACCAACTTTATGCATTACAACATAACAACTAACATACCTTTCACTTACCACGTAACACCACAAAATGCATTTCCATTCAATAAGGCCTTAAAATTCCTATTGAACAATCAAGTCAAACGTTTCATTAATAGAGAAGAAATATTGCAAATTCAAATGTAATCATTACTAAAGTAGTAATTAAAGGTGATGGTCACAAGAGTCACTGTATCATGTCAGTAAATCACAATAACAATAATAATTATAATAATGATAATAAAATTATTAATAAAATGGATTAAATTGCAGTATAATGTTATGAACAGTCAGTTATTCATTGAATCATTCATTACCAATGGGATATAGTCTAACCGTCAAAATTTCTGATGGAATTCTGTGGATCAATCTGCAATGTGAACACCATCACCACCACCATCACCACCACCACCACTAACATAATCACCACGAACTTCACTATATCTGATCGGCCTGGCACATACTACATATTCAACACTCATTCCTATCTATGTTTACAAGACTTCTTTAAACAAACTAACAGAAATATCACAAAGATAGATGAGCAGTGACAACAAGTAACTTACATCGTTTCAACTCATGTAGAAACACAATTTACCAACTTTATGCATTACAACATAACAACTAACATACCTTTCACTTACCACGTAACACCACTAAATGCATTTCCATTCAATAAGGCCTTAAAATTCCTATTGAACAATCAAGTCAAACGTTTCATTAATAGAGAAGAAATATTGCAAATTCAAATGTAATCATTACTAAAGTAGTAATTAAAGGTGATGGTCACAAGAGTCACTGTATCATGTCAGTAAATCACAATAACAATAATAATTATAATAATGATAATAAAATTATGAATAAAATGGATTAAATTGCAGTATAATGTTATGAACAGTCAGTTATTCATTGAATCATTCATTACCAATGGGATATAGTCTAACCGTCAAAATTTCTGATGGAATTCTGTGGATCGATCTGCAACGTGACAACCACCACCACATCTACCAACACCACCACCACCACTAACATAATCACCACGAACTTCACTATATCTGATCGGCCTGGCACATACTACATATTCAACACTCATTCCTATCTATGTTTACAAGACTTCTTTAAACAAACTAACAGAAATATCACAAAGATAGATGAGCAGTGACAACAAGTAACTTACATCGTTTCAACTCATGTAGAAACACAATTTACCAACTTTATGCATTACAACATAACAACTAACATACCTTTCACTTACCACGTAACACCACAAAATGCATTTCCATTCAATAAGGCCTTAAAATTCCTATTGAACAATCAAGTCAAACGTTTCATTAATAGAGAAGAAATATTGCAAATTCAAATGTAATCATTACTAAAGTAGTAATTAAAGGTGATGGTCACAAGAGTCACTGTATCATGTCAGTAAATCACAATAACAATAATAATTATAATAATGATAATAAAATTATTAATAAAATGGATTAAATTGCAGTATAATGTTATGAACAGTCAGTTATTCATTGAATCATTCATTACCAATGGGATATAGTCTAACCGTCAAAATTTCTGATGGAATTCTGTGGATCGATCTGCAATGTGACCGCCACCACAATCACCACCACCACCACCACCACTAACATAATCACCACGAACTTCACTATATCTGATCGGCCTGGCACATACTACATATTCAACACTCATTCCTATCTATGTTTACAAGACTTCTTTAAACAAACTAACAGAAATATCACAAAGATAGATGAGCAGTGACAACAAGTAATTTGCATCGTTTCAACTCATGTAGAAACACAATTTACCAACTTTATGCATTACAACATAACAACTAACATACCTTTCACTTACCACGTAACACCACAAAATGCATTTCCATTCAATAAGGCCTTAAAATTCCTATTGAACAATCAAGTCAAACGTTTCATTAATAGAGAAGAAATATTGCAAATTCAAATGTAATCATTACTAAAGTAGTAATTAAAGGTGATGGTCACAAGAGTCACTGTATCATGTCAGTAAATCACAATAACAATAATAATTATAATAATGATAATAAAATTATTAATAAAATGGATTAAATTGCAGTATAATGTTATGAACAGTCAGTTATTCATTGAATCATTCATTACCAATGGGATATAGTCTAACCGTCAAAATTTCTGATGGAATTCTGTGGATCAATCTGCTATGTGACTACCACCACCACATCTACCAACACCACCACCACCACTAACATAATCACCACGAACTTCACTATATCTGATCGGCCTGGCACATACTACATATTCAACACTCATTCCTATCTATGTTTACAAGACTTCTTTAAACAAACTAACAGAAATATCACAAAGATAGATGAGCAGTGACAACAAGTAACTTACATCGTTTCAACTCATGTAGAAACACAATTTACCAACTTTATGCATTACAACATAACAACTAACATACCTTTCACTTACCACGTAACACCACTAAATGCATTTCCATTCAATAAGGCCTTAAAATTCCTATTGAACAATCAAGTCAAACGTTTCATTAATAGAGAAGAAATATTGCAAATTCAAATGTAATCATTACTAAAGTAGTAATTAAAGGTGATGGTCACAAGAGTCACTGTATCATGTCAGTAAATCACAATAACAATAATAATTATAATAATGATAATAAAATTATGAATAAAATGGATTAAATTGCAGTATAATGTTATGAACAGTCAGTTATTCATTGAATCATTCATTACCAATGGGATATAGTCTAACCGTCAAAATTTCTGATGGAATTCTGTGGATCAATCTGCAATGTGACAACCACCACTAACATAATCACCACGAACTTCACTATATCTGATCGGCCTGGCACATACTACATATTCAACACTCATTCCTATCTATGTTTACAAGACTTCTTTAAACAAACTAACAGAAATATCACAAAGATAGATGAGCAGTGACAACAAGTAATTTACATCGTTTCAACTCATGTAGAAACACAATTTACCAACTTTATGCATTACAACATAACAACTAACATACCTTTCACTTACCACGTAACACCACTAAATGCATTTCCATTCAATAAGGCCTTAAAATTCCTATTGAACAATCAAGTCAAACGTTTCATTAATAGAGAAGAAATATTGCAAATTCAAATGTAATCATTACTAAAGTAGTAATTAAAGGTGATGGTCACAAGAGTCACTGTATCATGTCAGTAAATCACAATAACAATAATAATTATAATAATGATAATAAAATTATTAATAAAATGGATTAAATTGCAGTATAATGTTATGAACAGTCAGTTATTCATTGAATCATTCATTACCAATGGGATATAGTCTAACCGTCAAAATTTCTGATGGAATTCTGTGGATCAATCTGCTATGTGACTACCATCACCACCACCAACACCACCACCACCACTAACATAATCACCACGAACTTCACTATATCTGATCGGCCTGGCACATACTACATATTCAACACTCATTCCTATCTATGTTTACAAGACTTCTTTAAACAAACTAACAGAAATATCACAAAGATAGATGAGCAGTGACAACAAGTAACTTACATCGTTTCAACTCATGTAGAAACACAATTTACCAACTTTATGCATTACAACATAACAACTAACATACCTTTCACTTACCACGTAACACCACAAAATGCATTTCCATTCAATAAGGCCTTAAAATTCCTATTGAACAATCAAGTCAAACGTTTCATTAATAGAGAAGAAATATTGCAAATTCAAATGTAATCATTACTAAAGTAGTAATTAAAGGTGATGGTCACAAGAGTCACTGTATCATGTCAGTAAATCACAATAACAATAATAATTATAATAATGATAATAAAATTATTAATAAAATGGATTAAATTGCAGTATAATGTTATGAACAGTCAGTTATTCATTGAATCATTCATTACCAATGGGATATAGTCTAACCGTCAAAATTTCTGATGGAATTCTGTGGATCAATCTGCAATGTGACCACCACCACTTACATAATCACCACGAACTTCACTATATCTGATCGGCCTGGCACATACTACATATTCAACACTCATTCCTATCTATGTTTACAAGACTTCTTTAAACAAACTAACAGAAATATCACAAAGATAGATGAGCAGTGACAACAAGTAATTTGCATCGTTTCAACTCATGTAGAAACACAATTTACCAACTTTATGCATTACAACATAACAACTAACATACCTTTCACTTACCACGTAACACCACAAAATGCATTTCCATTCAATAAGGCCTTAAAATTCCTATTGAACAATCAAGTCAAACGTTTCATTAATAGAGAAGAAATATTGCAAATTCAAATGTAATCATTACTAAAGTAGTAATTAAAGGTGATGGTCACAAGAGTCACTGTATCATGTCAGTAAATCACAATAACAATAATAATTATAATAATGATAATAAAATTATTAATAAAATGGATTAAATTGCAGTATAATGTTATGAACAGTCAGTTATTCATTGAATCATTCATTACCAATGGGATATAGTCTAACCGTCAAAATTTCTGATGGAATTCTGTGGATCAATCTGCAACGTGACAACCACCACCACTAACATAATCACCACGAACTTCACTATATCTGATCGGCCTGGCACATACTACATATTCAACACTCATTCCTATCTATGTTTACAAGACTTCTTTAAACAAACTAACAGAAATATCACAAAGATAGATGAGCAGTGACAACAAGTAACTTACATCGTTTCAACTCATGTAGAAACACAATTTACCAACTTTATGCATTACAACATAACAACTAACATACCTTTCACTTACCACGTAACACCACAAAATGCATTTCCATTCAATAAGGCCTTAAAATTCCTATTGAACAATCAAGTCAAACGTTTCATTAATAGAGAAGAAATATTGCAAATTCAAATGTAATCATTACTAAAGTAGTAATTAAAGGTGATGGTCACAAGAGTCACTGTATCATGTCAGTAAATCACAATAACAATAATAATTATAATAATGATAATAAAATTATTAATAAAATGGATTAAATTGCAGTATAATGTTATGAACAGTCAGTTATTCATTGAATCATTCATTACCAATGGGATATAGTCTAACCGTCAAAATTTCTGATGGAATTCTGTGGATCAATCTGCAATGTGATCACCACTAAGAATTTCATAATCACCACGAACTTCACTATATCTGATCGGCCTGGCACATACTACATATTCAACACTCATTCCTATCTATGTTTACAAGACTTCTTTAAACAAACTAACAGAAATATCACAAAGATAGATGAGCAGTGACAACAAGTAACTTACATCGTTTCAACTCATGTAGAAACACAATTTACCAACTTTATGCATTACAACATAACAACTAACATACCTTTCACTTACCACGTAACACCACAAAATGCATTTCCATTCAATAAGGCCTTAAAATTCCTATTGAACAATCAAGTCAAACGTTTCATTAATAGAGAAGAAATATTGCAAATTCAAATGTAATCATTACTAAAGTAGTAATTAAAGGTGATGGTCACAAGAGTCACTGTATCATGTCAGTAAATCACAATAACAATAATAATTATAATAATGATAATAAAATTATGAATAAAATGGATTAAATTGCAGTATAATGTTATGAACAGTCAGTTATTCATTGAATCATTCATTACCAATGGGATATAGTCTAACCGTCAAAATTTCTGATGGAATTCTGTGGATCGATCTGCAACGTGACAACCACCACCACTAACATAATCACCACGAACTTCACTATATCTGATCGGCCTGGCACATACTACATATTCAACACTCATTCCTATCTATGTTTACAAGACTTCTTTAAACAAACTAACAGAAATATCACAAAGATAGATGAGCAGTGACAACAAGTAACTTACATCGTTTCAACTCATGTAGAAACACAATTTACCAACTTTATGCATTACAACATAACAACTAACATACCTTTCACTTACCACGTAACACCACAAAATGCATTTCCATTCAATAAGGCCTTAAAATTCCTATTGAACAATCAAGTCAAACGTTTCATTAATAGAGAAGAAATATTGCAAATTCAAATGTAATCATTACTAAAGTAGTAATTAAAGGTGATGGTCACAAGAGTCACTGTATCATGTCAGTAAATCACAATAACAATAATAATTATAATAATGATAATAAAATTATTAATAAAATGGATTAAATTGCAGTATAATGTTATGAACAGTCAGTTATTCATTGAATCATTCATTACCAATGGGATATAGTCTAACCGTCAAAATTTCTGATGGAATTCTGTGGATCAATCTGCTATGTGACCACCACCACCACCACTAACATAATCACCACGAACTTCACTATATCTGATCGGCCTGGCACATACTACATATTCAACACTCATTCCTATCTATGTTTACAAGACTTCTTTAAACAAACTAACAGAAATATCACAAAGATAGATGAGCAGTGACAACAAGTAACTTACATCGTTTCAACTCATGTAGAAACACAATTTACCAACTTTATGCATTACAACATAACAACTAACATACCTTTCACTTACCACGTAACACCACAAAATGCATTTCCATTCAATAAGGCCTTAAAATTCCTATTGAACAATCAAGTCAAACGTTTCATTAATAGAGAAGAAATATTGCAAATTCAAATGTAATCATTACTAAAGTAGTAATTAAAGGTGATGGTCACAAGAGTCACTGTATCATGTCAGTAAATCACAATAACAATAATAATTATAATAATGATAATAAAATTATTAATAAAATGGATTAAATTGCAGTATAATGTTATGAACAGTCAGTTATTCATTGAATCATTCATTACCAATGGGATATAGTCTAACTGTCAAAATTTCTTATTGAATTCTGTGGACCGATTTGCTACGTGACAAACACCACCATCACCACCACCAGCACCACTAACATAATCACCACGAACTTCACTATATCTGATCGGCCTGGCACATACTACATATTCAACACTCATTCCTATCTATGTTTACAAGACTTCTTTAAACAAACTAACAGAAATATCACAAAGATAGATGAGCAGTGACAACAAGTAATTTACATCGTTTCAACTCATGTACAAACACAATTTACCAACTTTATGCATTACAACATAACAACTAACATACCTTTCACTTACCACGTAACACCACAAAATGCATTTCCATTCAATAAGGCCTTAAAATTCCTATTGAACAATCAAGTCAAACGTTTCATTAATAGAGAAGAAATATTGCAAATTCAAATGTAATCATTACTAAAGTAGTAATTAAAGGTGATGGTCACAAGAGTCACTGTATCATGTCAGTAAATCACAATAACAATAATAATTATAATAATGATAATAAAATTATTAATAAAATGGATTAAATTGCAGTATAATGTTATGAACAGTCAGTTATTCATTGAATCATTCATTACCAATGGGATATAGTCTAACCGTCAAAATTTCTGATGGAATTCTGTGGATCAATCTGCTATGTGACTACCACCACCACCACCAACACCACCACCACCAGCACCACTAACATAATCACCACGAACTTCACTATATCTGATCGGCCTGGCACATACTACATATTCAACACTCATTCCTATCTATGTTTACAAGACTTCTTTAAACAAACTAACAGAAATATCACAAAGATAGATGAGCAGTGACAACAAGTAACTTACATCGTTTCAACTCATGTAGAAACACAATTTACCAACTTTATGCATTACAACATAACAACTAACATACCTTTCACTTACCACGTAACACCACAAAATGCATTTCCATTCAATAAGGCCTTAAAATTCCTATTGAACAATCAAGTCAAACGTTTCATTAATAGAGAAGAAATATTGCAAATTCAAATGTAATCATTACTAAAGTAGTAATTAAAGGTGATGGTCACAAGAGTCACTGTATCATGTCAGTAAATCACAATAACAATAATAATTATAATAATGATAATAAAATTATTAATAAAATGGATTAAATTGCAGTATAATGTTATGAACAGTCAGTTATTCATTGAATCATTCATTACCAATGGGATATAGTCTAACCGTCAAAATTTCTGATGGAATTCTGTGGATCAATCTGCAACGTGACCACCACCACCACCACCACCACTAACATAATCACCACGAACTTCACTATATCTGATCGGCCTGGCACATACTACATATTCAACACTCATTCCTATCTATGTTTACAAGACTTCTTTAAACAAACTAACAGAAATATCACAAAGATAGATGAGCAGTGACAACAAGTAACTTACATCGTTTCAACTCATGTAGAAACACAATTTACCAACTTTATGCATTACAACATAACAACTAACATACCTTTCACTTACCACGTAACACCACAAAATGCATTTCCATTCAATAAGGCCTTAAAATTCCTATTGAACAATCAAGTCAAACGTTTCATTAATAGAGAAGAAATATTGCAAATTCAAATGTAATCATTACTAAAGTAGTAATTAAAGGTGATGGTCACAAGAGTCACTGTATCATGTCAGTAAATCACAATAACAATAATAATTATAATAATGATAATAAAATTATTAATAAAATGGATTAAATTGCAGTATAATGTTATGAACAGTCAGTTATTCATTGAATCATTCATTACCAATGGGATATAGTCTAACCGTCAAAATTTCTGATGGAATTCTGTGGATCAATCTGCAAGGTGACACCACCACACCACCACCAGCACCACTAACATAATCACCACGAACTTCACTATATCTGATCGGCCTGGCACATACTACATATTCAACACTCATTCCTATCTATGTTTACAAGACTTCTTTAAACAAACTAACAGAAATATCACAAAGATAGATGAGCAGTGACAACAAGTAACTTACATCGTTTCAACTCATGTAGAAACACAATTTACCAACTTTATGCATTACAACATAACAACTAACATACCTTTCACTTACCACGTAACACCACAAAATGCATTTCCATTCAATAAGGCCTTAAAATTCCTATTGAACAATCAAGTCAAACGTTTCATTAATAGAGAAGAAATATTGCAAATTCAAATGTAATCATTACTAAAGTAGTAATTAAAGGTGATGGTCACAAGAGTCACTGTATCATGTCAGTAAATCACAATAACAATAATAATTATAATAATGATAATAAAATTATTAACAAAAAATGGATTAAATTGCAGTATAATGTTATGAACAGTCAGTTATTCATTGAATCATTCATTACCAATGGGATATAGTCTGACCGTCAAAATTGCTGATTGATTTCTTTTCATCATTTGCAATTCAGCACCACCACTTCCTCCACTACCGCCCTGATTACCTCTACCGCATACCTAGATCTTGATATAGGAATTTTGCTTTATTCTATTGCAAACGAACAGCTTTATAACACTAAATAATTAATAGTTTAAATGTTTTAACGTGGGATTTTTTGCCAGTGTTTTTTAAGGTCTAATAACTCAATCAAGAATAATTTGGACTTTCTTTCCGAACACTTAATTTATATTTTCAAGTGATTTTAATGATCAAGGGACTTGATTTTTACATTCAGAATTCGAATTCATTGAAAAAGTCAGTTGAAATAGCTTCACTTTTATATATATATATATGTATATATCGGGATGATTTAATGACTTGATAACAGGAAATCATACTTACCTTGTTGGTTGGTTCACCTCGCCATATTATATGAGTCTTTGATAAGAAAAACAGGAACACTACTTTGGATACTGATATTGAATATGGGACAATATATAAATCAGTATTTTTTTGTATAGCATTACATTTTCATAATCTATAAGTTCAAAATAAAATGTTCTCTCTCTCTGCATATTTTGCAGCCATTTTTTTTTCTATTAGACATTTATAAATGTGTTGTGTTTGAAAAGATGAAGAGTTCACTTAATTGGAGAATAGAATAAAGACTATGAGATATAATTATAGATATATGCTAGTTATTCTGACGAGTTCCAGGCCTCGTGTACTACAGAATGAAATTGAAGTTCAGAACAGAGAAGAAATATCTACATATTCTTTAAGCAACCAAAAACATAAACAATCATGACAAGTTTATTGAAGAATTCACTCATTTATATATTGATTTGTATCATTCATTTTTGATGAATAATTAAAATGAAATCAGACATTGATTGATAACAAATCACAAATTGACCATAGATCATAGTTAATCTTGAATATAAGAATTATCCTATTTTATGATACAGAAGCAGAAAAAAAAGATCATACTGAGGAAAAGAAAATCGATTATTCACATTGAATAATCATCACACAAAAAATAGAAGGAATGTTGAATAATAATCATAATGAATAAATCAATCAAATTTAGACTTTTCATTCGGTCATATCAAAATGTCAATCTATTTCAATAATCTATGTATGGAAAGCTCATAATTGATAAAAATATGTAGTTTAATCAAAGATAGATAGTGTCTAGCAGAGATATCCAGGATGTATGCCACTTCATCCTATTTTTGACTCATCAATTAGATGTACCTGGATCCTTAAGTTGATGTTCATTCTGGCACTCTAATCCAGTACCGTTTATTATTATTATTAGCTTTATTCAGTATAATATTTTTGGTACAATATAGAATTCTCAGCACAAAGTATTTCAACAAGTTTCCGTTTCTTTCTTCTTGGTCGGTCCTGTCGATAAATATCGAGTGATTGCCAGTTAGATGTTAGCAGTTCAGTAAATGAACATCTGAATATTGTGCATTGTTTTCGTTGTATATTGCCAGCAACCACATTGTCTCTTATTGAGTTTTTTGTAACTTTGACAACGAAAGGTTGTACAGTTTTCAGAAACGCAGCAGAATAGATTGATTCAAACGTCATTGCAGTATCCATTTAGCTTGTGCAATGTGGTGAAATTTAAATTCACTTGATATTGTTTTACTTGTATCTTCTCATTGTTATTTAGGACTGCAATTGATGAAGTGAATTTAAACTTCATCGCATTCTACAAGCAAGTGGCTATCAGGAATCAGTGGATAACGCGACGATGTTTAAAGCGAACGGTACTAGGTTGGAATCCTAGAGTGAACATCAACTCTGGGATACAGGTACATCCAACTGACGAGTGCCAAATAGGACGAATTGGCTCACGTCCAGCTGGATTCCACTGCTAGTCACTATCCATTTTTGCTTAAAAACTTTGTGACTTAAGGCTATATCGAATCAATCCTCACAGGATGCACATATGCCAACATGAGACTGATCAATTGCAGTCCTAAATAACAATGAGAAGATACAAGTAAAACAACACTAATTAAATTTATAAATATGTAGTTGCTGAAAATTAACTGATCTTTATGAAATTTTAGTAGTGGCTAACAATGGAATGCAAAAAATGCGTTTTTCTTCTATCTGGAACCGTTCAGCTGGATGTGTCTTTATTCAGGAGTTAACATTTATATTGAGATTACTGGTCGTTACAAACACAAACGTGTTCACCACTGAGCTGTTAATTTTAGATAATCACTGGCTTGTGAAACGTCCATGAATTTTATTAGTGGATGGTTTTACTTTTTCATCGTTGCTCTGTGAAAAATGTGTTGATGTTTGGAAGGTAGGTAGTCAGTTTGAATTGCAATATAAATGTAAATACTGGGATGGAGGTAAATTGAGTTGATAAGTCCTAAAATGGATAAAAACGAGTTTACTGGATTCGATTGTTAGCTTCTATCCAACGTTAGGAAAAGGTTGTGGCTAACTGGAAACATCGAGACTATCCGTTTTAACTGCCTATCTGTCAATTGAGACTGATCTATTTCAGTCCCTGTTATCAACAAGAATAAAACACGAACCATTACAAATTAAGTTACAATGTGACATCATTAAAATTCAGATTTAAAAATCTAAAATTTTATGCCTACTAAATATCACAAGATAACCTACCATATTCTATTATGTTAATGAGGGCTACACAGTAATATGGAATAGATTAAACTCTATTCAAACTCATAACTCAGCTGAACACACTGAAACTTATTTCTTCATATGAAGCTTAGAACTACTTTCGTAGAACGCTGTTAGCAAAAATAACACACAGACACACAGTTACTTTTAAATACATAAAAATTATTGAATTCTGGTTTACACAATAAATGTTACTATTAGTGTAAGAGTTTTCTAAAAATTACTAATTTTTCATAGTTTACATTGTGAAGTGATCCTTATTAGACGTTCACTGAAGACCACTAACCACTGGACAGCTACTTCGTAACCGTATACGACTTCACAGCATTGTATACTCACAGGAGCCCATCACGGATTGCACCCAGAATCTTCGGGTCTCGTGTCGAGCACCTAAACTCAAAACCATTATTTAATGGTATGCCTGTCTAACATCAATTAATTCACAACGTCACGCCACTTCCTCAAATTGCCTGTGAAGGATAACTGTCTCACATGCGACATGCTTGAACTTCACTAGTCACGGCTACTCACCAGAACTCCTGGAATTATTCCCAGAAATTAGTCACTACTGAGCACTGAACTGTAACTAATTTACGTGTTTTCTTGCAAATTACTATAAATAAGGATCGTATGTTTTTCTGTAATCAGGTGGAAGTTAATTCGCGATACAAACGTTTAGTGAGATCGATAAATCCATGTTCGAGTTACCATTAGTAATCATGATTTTTCATATTCAACTTTATTTTTAAACAAATCACGCAAAATGTTTGGTCATGTTAACCAGAAATTCCGCCTGGAGTCCTTCGGGAGCTGCTGCCGGTCCCAAGCCCGGATAAAGGAGGAGGGTCGGGTATAGGGTTAGTGACCCTATCCCGTAGAAAACTAACTCGCTAAAAAAACGCTAACCAGAAAAAATTATTCAAACCTTTGAAACTCTGCCCTGGGAGTCAGAAGGTCTTCAATTGGAAGTTCATGTTAACCAGAGTATAAATAATAGCCTTATTAAATATTTAAAAAAAAAAGAAATTAATGTATTGCAAATAAAGTGTCTCTTTAGTGAGGCATTTCTACATCTTAAAGTTGATATCCTTTACTTGTACTGGTAAGGTCTGTACTTGTCATGCATCAACACTTCTTAATGTAACGAGGCGGCTAGAAGTAGTCAACAGAAAACTCTAAATTTCATGTTCGATCTATTTGACTTTCATCCGAAAGGCTTGCCTCCAATCTTGAGGGGATTGATCTACCCTGACGGATTTGACTCAGCGTCACCCATCTTCACATTCAGAAACGTTACTACTGAGCTATCCAGGTCACGGATGACCGCTTGTAGGACGGATATGTATCTAAAATTCACTGATCACTGAATATTGACCATTGTTATATAAATCAAGTCCTTCCTAGTGATAAAGCTCTTTCGATCAAGGCACTGACAAGTGACTATATCCAGGATTTCCTGTTGATTTTCCCTAGCGCACGTTATATCGAGTCGATTAGATTGGCAGAACGAACTATAACTTGGTTGATAAAGTTCGATCAGCACTAATGGCGGAATGTACGTTGACAGCTACTCACTAACCAATCGGTTACAAATATTATTGATACACTAGTCTATACATTGGTATACCTCAAACACTTCCATACTGCCGTCCAGACGAAGAAAGTATCTAAGCTTTGTTTATTCATAATGCTTTGTATGTTCAAATTTTAATAAGTACGAAAATTCTAGATCTTCGTACAAACTGCTATACAAAACTTCATTTCAGATTAGTTATTGGAAATCAAGGATAACTAGGTTGCATTTTTCTTATCTATAACCAGGTAGGCACAGATATAAATTCTAAGATTTTGGTTCGATATATCGGTAGAGTAGACTTTTTAAGTTCCTTAAGTAAAATTCTCCATTTGCATATATGAAGCTCAACAGATCTATGTGACTTTTTGTCACTTAAAGATTCACTGGACACATCTTACATCTGAAACATAGTTGTTTGGTTGCTATGACATTTTTCATTTATAAAACTGTGCCAATGGATCAAAATAACACAATCACACTGATAACAAATACTCTCTATTAAGGCTTTAACATTATAAAACTTAATTTCACTATGGAATGACAAAAATACCATATCAGTTGAAATACGAAAACTCATGAAAAGCCGGTAGGGAATGAATATTTAGCTAGAAAATTCAAGGATTGCAACATATGCATGCATATATGAAAATATGTAAACATCAAGTTTCAAGCATTCCTTCTAACTTTATTGTGATTATGTTTTTCATAGATTATGAATACTTTCCATAAGACAAAGATTGATATTCGATGATAATATGATTATTATTATTTGAAACTGTGCGTGTTGAATATTAGATCCAATCCTTCAGTCAAAGTGTGTAATGCTCCTTCAGAAACTTGATTTTCCCTAGATTCTGATGGATTCATGAGTCTCTAATGGTAAAGAGCTTTATGCTAGGAAGTAGCAAATTTTCAGTGCTTATTAAATTCTTACAGTACTATCTACTGATTTCTATTCATAATGAATATCACATTCTTAAATAATGTTAATAATTCCTCGAATACATTTAATAAATATTCCAGATATTGGAATCCACTCTACATCATGATGCTGTATTCATGTTCAAAGCTCATTTAAGTTGATACCATAGTATTACAGTGGAGAGGATGTATCCTATTTTTAATGGTAATTATAATGTGAATCTTTATTTGAAGTTTTCCAAACAAACCAATTTTCTTCAACTTGAAATTTGATTCCTACTTAACACAATTAATAATCATTTTCTCAACAAACTCACATTAAAACGTTAGACGAACTGTCTTAGTTTCACCAATGTATTTAACGGAATTCACTAATAATGGTAAGATGAAAAAAACTAAATTCTCAAACAAAACATTAAGAAACACGAATCACTCTCATGATAAATTTGTTGGTATATTGAAACGACTGTAATTTAGGAACATTGAATATATTTTAATTCTTATGGTTGAGATCATGATTTAATTGTAGCTAGACCGTCATGGAAAACCTTGAAGCACTGAATATTCGTTTCGTCTTATTGTGGGACTCCTCAGCAGTGCGCATCCACGATCCCGCACCCCGCGAGATTCGAACTCGAGACCTACTATTCTCGCGCGCGAACGTTTAACCTCTAGACCACTGAGCCGGCCGGCATCCAACTCTGTTAATGTCTAACTTCAACTAATTCACGAAATTAAGAGACACATCCACGATTGACTTCAGTGAGTTATTATCTCACAACAGACCCGGTTGAACTCCACTGTTCACTGCTTCTGACTGGAACTCCAGGAAATACCTCTTGTAGACCGTCACTAGTGAGCATGTGTTGATTAATATTAGAAGGGATTTTGTGGATATTATAATAATTTTAGTAATTCCGTGGTTAATCGTTCGCGAGGTAGATTGATAGGTCCTGGGTTCGAATCTCTCGACGTGAGATCGTGGATGTGCACTGCTGAGGAGTCCTTTACTCGATTGAAACGGCTGTACAGTGCTTCCAGATTTTCCATGATGATCTAGCTTCGAATGACTCATGATCTCGACTATGAAAATTACTATAATATCCACAAAACCCTTTCTGATATCGAATATATTTTAGTTTTGTTACTTAAAATCTTCAGATTCAGTCAGTAGTATTCTCAAACAGAATTAGATTCATTCATTTGTTATGAACTCTTTATAATGTGCTTTTGAAAGAAGCCGACTCGATTATGTGTTGGAATTATTTTGTGAATGGTGGTGTTGTAGGTCTGACAAATGTGATTAATGTACATATGATGAAAGTTTATTTTAATCTTTGTCTGATTTTTTGTGACGTTGGGTTGACTGAAAAGAACTGAGTATGTAACGAGTCTTACATATTTTGTGGTATGATTGTGCAAGGTAAACATTTTTACGAAGCATTACTAGTAAGCGACTAAAGATTTTGAGGCGAGACTATAATTTATGGACGAACAAATCACGTATAAGATAACAGGTCTCGGATTTTGGCGCGAAATTCACTCATTCATTCGGATAAATATAGTTTTGACATTAAAGCTGATGTCAGTTAGTGATGAAAACCCTATATCTAATTGCTAACTTTAATTATCAACTGTAAACCATAATTCCGATTCCTCACACAGATTTACAACCCTCATTTGATCTTGGTTATTAGATGGACACTCTCGAGGTCAGTCTAGTGTCACTCAGAGGTCGTTCATAAATTATGGTCTCACCGATTTTGAAAATTAATAATGGTACTAAAACATTTAATTTTGACATTCTAGATAACAAAAGACTATAAAGGGCGGTCTGCTTGAGCATCTGGCAACCTGTTCCTGCCATCCAGATATTTCAACAAGTTATCTATTTTTGTTCGTTTTAATATATCATTATGTTTATTTATCGCATAAACTATTCTGCTGCGTTTCTGAAAACTGTACAACCTTTCGTTGTCAAAGTTACAAAAAACTCAATAAGAGACAATGTGGTTGCTGGCAATATACAACGAAAACAATGCACATTATTCAGATGTTCATTTACTGAACTGCTAACATCTAACTGGCAATCACTCAATATTTATCGACAGGACCGACTAAGAAGAAAGAAACGGAAACTTGTTGAAATACTTTGTGCTGAGAATTCTATATTGTACCAAAATTATAATATTGAATAAAGCTAAGGATAATAATATTAAAAAAATATTCGGTGATAGAAACAAAGAAACAAAAGGATTTAATGATTTCCTTCAGTTTTATTTATCGTTACAACCTATATTTAATGCATGACAGGTTAACCAGTTGTCTTTTTTCTGAATTTCTCAAATAACTATACAGAAAGTGTTCATTAAGTATTTATATTTGCCACAAACAGAGTTTCAAGTCCAAAACCAAATCTGGGATGCTAAAAGATCAAGTGTGCAAGTCCTAAATAGGACGGAACGCACATCCCAATTTTCACTTCTAGCGATCATCCAAACTTATAGACTATTTTATTCGAAATTATGAGTTCAATGGTGTTGTAATAGCCCTGAAAATATGATTAAATCAATAAATATTACCGCAAAAACTTTTTAATGGTACTGTAGTGATCGAAAACTCATGTGGGGAAAACCAATTTATTGTTCAATGCAAAATCATACAGTGGTTTGGTAAAATATGAAAATCATACGATGAGATTATAATTTGTGGACGCCCTTTGAGTGACGCTACATTGACCTTGATAATGTCCACTTACTGTGTTATAAATAAGTGTGAAGAATTAGCATCAGGGTTTACAGCTGTACTTTAGAGTTAGGAATTAAATTTAGGGTTTTTGCCAAGAACAACTGTCGTCAGCTATACTGCCAAAATTCTATTTAGCCAAATAAATGGATGACTTTCGTGCCAAAATCTAAGACTTCTTACCTCAAATCTGATTGGTTCGTCCATAAATTATAGTCTCACCAATTATAAGTTAAACGCATCATTTGCACAGCTTCCTTGTGTAATTCTTTACATACTGCGCAGTTCCTCTAATTCTGCTGTTACTTCGATTGCTCTCCGATTTCCTTCCCGTTCTCTTCATTTCAATCTTCGCCTAGCAGGCATTCCACTTCCGGTTGCTTCTACATACTACTTATATCTGACAGCATTAGTAGCATACACCAAACTCAACCCTCTTTAAACGGTTGCCCCTGCACTTGTTCTGATAGTCGTGTCAATTTCCTCTTTGTCGCAGTCTGTGCCATACTCTCCATCAAAATATCGAACCCGTTGGCTCGCTAACATTCGTAGCTCAGTCGACCTGCCGAGTAATCTATACCCGATGTCCACTAAGCCCTTAGGACGTCTAACGCCTTGTCCAACATCCACCCATCACCCGGAACGTCCCGCGTCGTCTTCCCGTCAACAGCGACTGCTACACCCAACTTCGCCCCGACAGAGCACTGAACTCGACGTCTCCTTTCTGCATACGACTGCACTAACTAGCGCTTCTTCTCCCAGCCCTGCAACGTCGACCACAGAACTGCACCCTCTCAACCTCCCCTTTGGGAGCGATACTATATGTAGTGAACAAAAACTCAGATGGAGTAAACCGATTTATCATTTAATGCTAAATCACACCACGTTATTTACTCTTTTCGAGGGATATCGAATAATATTATCAACTAATTTCTAGAACACATAACGAGACAATATAAGTAAAATGATAATCAAATAATTTTATTAAATAAATAAAGTACTTGAAGATGGAGAAGAAAAAATACTCAGTAATCTCAACAACAAAATATCACGTACTATTCATGAAATGACATGAAAATTTTACTTTCAACAACACTAAATATTCATAAATTGTAAGAATGAATTATTGTCAGAGAGGAATTTTTGTGGATATTATAGTAATTTTTAATATCTGAATTCATGAGTCCATTGAAGCTAGACCACCATAGAAAACCTGAAAGCAATGGATAGCCGTTTGATCCTAGTATGGGACTCCTCAGCATTGCGCTCGCTTACGTGGACTAATAGGTCCTGGGTTCGAATCTCACGGGAGGCGGGATCGTGAATGCGCACTGCTGAAGAGTCCCATAATAGGGCGAAACAGTCGTCCAATGCTTCCAGATTTTCAATGGTGGTCTAGCTTCAATTGACTCATGAATTCAACTATTAAAAACTAATTATTTACTATTTGAAATTTCAACAGAAAACAAGAAGTAAATTTAACATTCACTCAATCAGTTAACAAATAACAATCAATCGGTCAATCATGTAAAGAATATAATCTTCATTACATAACTTAAAAAAGGATTAAACAATACACTAATAATAATAATAGTAATCCCTGTCACTATATATAAACAGGAAATAATAAGTGAATAGTGTTTCTTTTAACAAACCATATAAATCAATACATACATAACAATGAATAACACTATTCATTACAATAAGTATTACTTAATCTTTGTTACTGTAAGAAACTATCCAATTAATGCTGAAGACTATTTCAAGGAATGAAGAAAAAAAGAGAAAATAATAATAATAAGAATAACCAAATGAGTACAGAATTAAATGAATGAAACTGATAGAAAGAAAAGGATCTAATGATGTTGATTGATAGTGCAATGATTATGCTATATGGAGGAGAAAGAGAGAGTGAGGGAGAGAGTAACAGTAACCCTTCTTTCAGTTCGATTCATTAAATGAATAAATCAAATAAAATAAAGAATAAACCGGTCGACAAGATACAGTGAGTACAAAACTGGTAGTTTGTGTCTAATTAATAATGTTTCCTAAATTGTGCAAACAGAACAATGTAATAGTTAGTTAGATAATAAAGAGATTTTCTAAATCATATATTTGATATGATTGTTACATAATATTAAAAATAAAGTTTTCGATGATTTAATCAAAAAGTCAATAAGATGATGGTATATAAATAGTTCGGAAACAATCTCCTTATGATGATGATGATGATGATGAGGAGGAGGAGGAGGAGGAGGGCGAGAAATGAAAAATTTCCCAAATCAATATCACAAACCTGAATGGTGAATAATTGAATTTAATGAATCTGCCGGTGTTAAACGTTCTGAGCATAAAGCTGTCATACTGGATGCACCAGATGAGAAACCAAGCTGACAATTTTCTAATAATCTTAATAATTCCGATGATGTCGGTCCACCAATAAAACAACTATGATAATAATCTGTACCATATAAACATTGATTATTATAATAAATATGATTAGGATAAATTTGAACATTGTTTGAATTATTTAGCAATCCATTAGAATTGGCACCAATCATAAGCATAGTGTTCCCTCCATAAGAATTCATATTATTAATTATCCCATTAGGATAAGATGTGATTTCTAAAGTAAAGAGAGAAAATGTTTTCTGATCTGTTATCACTGGATTTGATCCAGTCAGTTTTGACTAAAAAATCCATTGCATAAAGACCAAAAAGAACTATTAGCAAAACAATTTATGGTACGCCATATATATATCACACAGATCGGTTTATGATTTCAATGAAATTCAACAATCTCTACAACCCCAAACTGAAATTTATCATGTGTTCACTAGTGGTTAGAATCGAGAGAGAATTCTCGGAGTTCTGGTGAGAAGTCGTGATCAGTGATCAAGCAATTACCCATTGAAGACAACGAAAGATGGTCGCGTGACATCGTGGATTGGTAAAGTTAGGCATTAATACTGTTGAATGTCGGATCAGTAGTTTAAAGGTTAAGCGATCTTGAGCGAGATCGAAGGTCCTGGGTTATAATCTCGTGCGCGGAACCGTAGACAAGTACTTCTGAAGAGTTCCATACTAGAACGGAACTGTCGTTTAGTGCTTTCAGGTTTTCAATGGTCGTCTAATATTGAGCGATTCATGATCCCAATTAAAACTCAGCAATCTCGACAAATCCAGACCGAAAATAAAATGAAGAGCCGATGAAAAACTAAAAGCGTATGAAGATAAATCCTGTGAAAACAACCTATCATAAACAAGATCACTAGAATAACGTACTTAGTGCTTGTGAAATAATTTAGAAAAGCCTACTTATATTTGCAATAAGCACTGATAAAGTCACTTAAAACAAGACAATCATACTCAGTAAGCTAACCGTACTACTCAGAGATTGCATGACACGAAAACTAAAGGTCCTGGATTCGACCTCGTTGGGTTCATGGGTGCGAAATTCGAAAGACTTTTATACAAAGATGAAAGAGCTGTTCAGAGCTTTCTGGTTTTTAGTGGTACTCCCAATTTAGATCAATCTATGGTAAATATAACCTACAAAATAAGTTACTTGTTCATACAAACAGAACTATTATTAATGCAAACACTTTGAATTATTTCCAACAAAATCGAAAGGAAGAGAAATAAAAAATCCAAATAAAATATTGAAAAACTATACCGTGCGAAAAATTGTATGTTCCATCTGTATTTATTGTTGATGAATTCGGAATAGTCATTATAGGACCAGGTAAACCGGAACCAGTTCTTGAAAGATTCAATGCTGTTGTTAAATCCCAAACCTATGGTTAAGCACAAAAAAGTGGAGGGAGATTTTTTAATAAAACACTTTGCGATGTCAGAAAGTGTTAGTGCACCAAAAATAGTCTGTAGTATCAGCCAGGGATCAAGTTAACAATGAAGAAATAATATTCTCCGATGTAACTACTCCCAAGATAATTCCCATTACGAATTGAGGACAGCTAGATAATTGTTGAAAATCGGAGGGGAGGGAATAAGTTGGACAATTCTGATTAAGATTATACTCGAAATTACTAAAACTCTTTCAGAAAATCAAGAAATTTAATGTTCGGAAGTAAAACAGCGAATGAAACAGAGAAATATATTTATGAAAAGTAAAGCTCTTTAAATCTACAGGGGTAAAAAGAAAAGATGCTCCTACGACACAATGAATCATGTCACTTAAGATCTTCAATAGCAGTGCATGATTAGTAAGTAGATTTAAATAATACGTTTTCAGATCATAATGCCTGACAGATTTATTTATTTGAACACAGCCATCGGTGCAAGGAGGCACCGAATACATATGTGCCACATAAATCATTCGATTTGTGTGAGTGCTGGGATACCGCCCAGGTGCCCAAACCGAAGCAGGTGGTCTCTTAGGGAGCTACACGCGGGGCCTTCGACATAAAGGTCTGATCCACAAGGCAGTGGAGCAACCTAAGGAGATGCAACCTCATGGTGGGTGGTGACCGACGATTGGTTCATACTCCATTTGTTTCCTCAGGATCCTGAAGCACATGTGTACCATTAATTTGGAATCAGGGTTTTCCAATTACCCTAGGTGGATTCTGCATGTCCACCAGTCCGGTTAAATCACCGGACATTCGCTTTTTTTCCTCTGAATTTTGTAAACAACAGTGATGCCCCGAGAATGCAGTGAGTAGGACTTCCCTGTCAGTGGTTGCATGCACGAGGCCATGTGTGAGCATTTCGAGAGGAAGAGCTGACTTTCCCCACCCTCGGCCATACTAGGGCATTTGGGGGCAATAACTGACAGTGTAAGGTGTTGATGTAACAGCCATTAAAAAGATTTATAATAATAAAAACTGTTAATAAAAATAACTAACCAATTTTAAAGAAAATAGTTTCAATTAATAAATGTGATCTAAAAAAGTTAACATTAATCTTTTTTTGTTTAATGTACAAAAGCAGTGGCCTGGTAGTTAACATGTTCGACTTTCAAGCATCATATCACAGGTTCAAACCTGGCCACATCTACTTTGATCTAGGTAGCCGGATAGCGTCATTGCCCCTCATCACACTCGTAATCAAGTTCCTGTCAAATCAGTTAACTGAAAATTAAAAAAAGGTCTTAAGTTCACAACACCGAATAGATTTTTTGAGTGAAGTGAACACAAACGTAAGACTACAACTTAAGATGAAATAGTTGTCTCGTTTTTTCCCCATACTTATCCAATGATGTAAACTAACTTCCGATTGAATCAGAATTCCAATAAACCGTAATTTAATAGACAAATATCGTATTCAAAGATAACCGGGTTTAGGTGGATAGAACATAGAAAAAAAAACTTGTTTTAAAAATTGTTATATCCCGATAAAAATATTGAATGATAACTTTTGGGATCCATTTATAGACCAATAATATGCGTATATTTTTATCGTATAATTGCTAAGTAACTAAACTATTCATATTTGTGTTCCTCTTATTATGAGGTTTATTTTGACCTACAAACTATTATTATACGATTTACCATTCTTGAATTATGCCTTGTCTATTAATTACTACCTCCCACATTCACAGCCGCATTTGGCTAGATCTTGTATAAATGTTATTTTCTATTTTATGGTACGTTGTGGTCTGTCTGGTTGGTATATAAACCCAGTATGCTTGAAATAAAATGATTCATATTACAGAGGCTAAGATCGGTGTTCTCGATTGAACTGGCTGGGTTAGGCGGAAGCCAGGGGCAATCTGAACTCTAGCCTGCTCGCGTCCTTGGTCCGACCGACAATTCACTGCTTCTGATTGGTGGCTTTGGACCATAACAAGATTGTTATTAAGGATCGTTTAACTTTAACAGTTCAATTTAGCTTATGAAAAGTTATGTAATGTTGATAAGACTTATTTTACAGAACAAACACTTTTAATCATATTAACTAACCGTATAATATGAATTCAGTATATCCATTCAAAATATACATACGATATATAGTAAGCTTCCTAAATTGTATTTACGCTTTTAATGATTATTACATGTGATTAATACGAATCACGCTTATCAAATATGGTACTATCAAGGTTTATCCAGTACACATAGACAAAAAAAATTAATCTTTAGTATGAAACATTCATACTAGGTGGTATTCAAGTCATGATTAATTCTAGCTGAAAATGATTATGTGTATTTATTATAGATGCACATTAGTATTGAAGATAGTACTTGCTTTATAAATAAATCTTTAATTTGATATTATGAGTAAGATCAATGTTAGACTACTATTGAAAATCTGGAAGTACTGGACGATCATTTTGTCCTAATACGCAAGACTCCTCAGCAGTGAGTATTTAAGATATCGCTTAATTTCTAAACCACTAAACTGGCATACAAAGGTGTTAATGTCTAACTTAAAACAATCCACAAAATTGCGCGACCATTTTCCATTGTACTGAGGTAGATACATGTCTCTAACCGACTCAATCAAAACATTAATAATCTCCACAATCATATACTGATAATTACCATGTGCTCACTAGTGACTAGCTTCGTGAGGGAATTCTCGGAGTTTTATTGGGAAGCCATGGCTATTGGAGCTCATCCGTCTAGGGTAGAAACAGGTATCTACCTCAGTGCAATGGGAGATGGTCGCACAATTTCATGGATTGGTTAATGTTAGACATTAACACCTCTGTATGCCAGTTTAGTGGTCTAAAGATTGAGCGTTCGCGTGCGAGAACGAAGGCCTTGAGTTGGGATCCCGCTAGCGGGATCATGGATGCGCACTGCTGGTGTTTCTACAAGCGGACGAAACGGCCATCCAGTGCTTCCAAGTTTTCAGTGGTGATCTAACATCAATCAGTTCATGATCTCAATCAAAAACTAAATAATCTTCACAACCCTATACTAATAAATTTTATTCAATAAATTTCAATTAAGAATTTGTTTAAGAAATGTTTATCTATTTAAGTAATCTCTTCTATTTCTTCAACTGTAATGAATGAGAACACACGTGAGAAGAACCGAATGTATTCGAACATGAAATTACAGAATGTTTTAGTCAAATCTGAGAATCATACAATAAATACTTCATATACAAAATGTCAATCAAATGTTTCAGAATTTATTGTTCCTTCATTTCCACACCAATAATTCACTGTTCTCATTCTCTTTTCCTCGATCTTCACCTTCTGCGGTTAGGATTCCTGACTCTCATCCAGGCGACCCGGTGTTTGACTCCAGACGAAACACAGTTTAAATCTCCCAAATACCACGATACGGCTGAGAGTGGGGAGAGCCAGCTTTCCTTCTTGAAACGCTCTCACATGGCCTCGTGCGTACAACCAGTGCCAGGGGTAGCCTAATCTCCGCATTCTCTCGGCATTACTGTTGTTTACCGAATTGAGAGGATGAAAAGCGAATATCCGGCCCTTTAATCGGGTTGGTAGAAACGGAGAGTCCACTAGGTGAGCTGGAAAACCCTGGTTCTAAATCAGTGGTGTACATGGACGCCAGTATCCTGAAGGAACAAATAGAGTATGAACCAATCGTTGGTCACCGGTTACCATGGGACTGCACCTCCTTACGTTGCTTCACTGGCTTCTGGAACGGACTTTTAGGTTAAAGGCTCAGGTTATGGTCCCCTAAGGAAACAACCTACTTCGGTTTTGACGGCAGGGCAATATTCCAACCCTCACACAAATCGAATGATTTATGTGGCGTATATTTATTTGGTGCCCCCTTGTACCAATGTTTATTTGTTTAAATAAATAAATAACCTTACGCCTCCAGGCATTTCACTTTCGATTGACAATACATACTATTTATATTTGTAGCGTGGCGTCGAGTTGAGATTAACTATGAACACCGCTACCAGGAAACACGTGCCAGATAAATCAGAAGGCGAGGGTTGGACGTAACCAAATAGATCCATAAAATCCCCGAGAAGCCAAATATCAGAAGACAGTTAATGGACCAAGTCGAGGTTTATTAGCTGGCGATCTCGTGGCATCGAAAGGACACCGAGATCGTGCCAGGATACAACCTTGGTTACAAAAGGTAACCGAATTCGCGCGAAGTTACAATCGAAGTGTAAGCGAAAGAATGGAAGCACAAAATAGCTGTCATTAGCACAGTCAAACAAAAGCACGTTAAAACAAACACTGGTACAGTTGGTTATAATAATAATTGTTTTTATTAAACCAGTCGTGTTCTCGTGATAAACGTGAGTCACTACAGGAGCCCCCCGCTAGAAAGGGTTTACACTTTCGATAAATAGCGGTTTGAATCGTGGGACTGATCGGCTGACGAGCGATTGTAGGACGGAAGAATTGGCGAACAGGAAAGCGATCGTTGATCGTCGAGTTGCCAACGAAGGTCGTTTTCGGAGAACAGTACCAGGAGCGATGTGCTGTATGTATTGCTTGAGTTGGCATGCTACACGAGAGTGGTTTGTATCCAGAATCTGAAGAGGGCGTTCGTACGGGTCCGGACCATAAACGCTGCAGACGAAGGACGAAACCACGTTGAGCCAAAAGACCAGAAGCGACCATAACGACCAAGTGTATGCCAAGCATTCGAAACCAATATATCGACTGAGTACGTTGACAAGAGCGTGGGTGGCCAATCCAGCTTTCGCCAAAGTTGACTGAAGTCGACGGAACCAAACGGAGATGGTCGAAGGCGTGGGCTCAGGAAACAAAAGGAAAATCAAAAAAAGAAGAGTGTAGCATACGTGTAGTATAGGAATAATCCTACACCGTATCAGTTGTTGACTGTGCGACTAGTCGCGGAGGCGTACGGGTAACCGTACTCGGCGACCGGAACGTGAGACGGCAGTCTCGTTCGCGTCGCGTGAGCCTGCAATCTCATCCGAAGTCAAGGGCGGCGTGGTCTGCTGATCTGGGCGTGAGACTGTCGTCTCGTCCGTAGACGGTGCAGATGACGCGTGCTGTTGACTGGGACGTGAGAATGAGGTCTCAGATGTATCTAGCGTGGGACCTGTAGATGATTTGAGGATCCCGCTAGTAGGTTTGCTAGGTCTAGCATTGAATCTCAGGTTCTCAGATAGGGCACTGTCATCGACGTGTGCTGGTTTGAGACGATCAATGCTGACGATTTCGACGCGGCCGTGTCGATCAACCTTGAAGGTCTTTTCGTGACGCGCGATCACGCGAAAAGGGCCTTCGTAAGGTTGTTGCAAAGGTTTGCGTACCGAATCTACTCGTACAAAAACATGTGAACAAGTAGATAACTCTCGAGGGAGAGCGACCTGTCGATGTTGTATTCGAGTTGACACCGGAGACAGCGTTCGCATAAATGCAGACAGTCGATGGACGTAGTCTGATTTACCGAAATTAGGTCTGCTCCGTGGTGTGAAGAATTCTCCGGGCAGACGCAATGTCGTGCCGTATACAAGTTCAGTGGCGGAACATTGGATATCTGCCTTTAAGCTCGTTCTCACCCCTAAAAGAACGAGGGGTAAGGTTTCGTGCCAGTTGCCGTTTTCGTGTGCTCGTAGAACACTTTTAAGTTGGCAGTGAAACCGTTCAACTTAACCATTTGGTGCTGGGTGGTAGACGGATATGCTTATGCGTATGCATTCCGTACCAAGCAGCCGGGTCAGCGAGGAGAATCGTTAATAGGGTAACATTTCTCGAATAAAGCGTGGAATTCATCATCACGCGAATAAAAAGTGACAAGTATTCGGTACACATACGTGTGAGTCTATTACATTAATACTATTCTTATCGTTATCCGTCATGTCGCGTATATTATATATTAAAAATATGAAAATATACGACAGACGTGGATAGATAAATCATAGACTCACCAAATTGACTTCTTTGGAAGATTTGACCCGAGGTTAACGCCGCAATTGCGGCGTGTTCCAAACTTTGGGATCACCAATTGTAGTCGAATTGGGATTACCAATTGTATTAGAATTGGGATTCCCAATTGTAGCGTGGCGTCGAGTTGAGATTAACTGTGAACACCGCTACCAAGAAACACGTGCCAGATAAATTAGAAGGCGAGGGTTGGACGTAACCAAATAGATCCATAAAATCCCCGAGAAGCCAAATATCAGAAGACAGTTAATGGACCAAGTCGAGGTTTATTAGCTGGCGATCTCGTGGCATCGAAAGGATACCGAGATCGTGCCAGGATACAACCTTGGTTACAAAAGGTAACCGAATTCGCGCGAAGTTACAATCGAAGTGTAAGCGAAAGAATGGAAGCACAAAATAGCTGTCATTAGCACAGTCAAACAAAAGCACGTTAAAACAAACACTGGTACAGTTGGTTATAATAATAATTGTTTTTATTAAACCAGTCGTGTTCTCGTGATAAGCGTGAGTCACTACATATTTGTCGACATCAGTAGCACACATCACACAACCATTGAAATGTATAAAACTGATTGTGTAAAAGTACAATAAGCCAACTTAAAATGTCATTGAATCATTTTTTCTCCAAATTTTATAGTAACTCCGCCTGTAGCTCTTATAGGGTTGCTGCCGGTCCCAAGCCCGGGTAAAGGAGGAGGGTTGGGCATGGGGTTAGCGTCCCCATCCCGTAGAAAACTAACTCGCTAAAAAAACGCTTACCAGAAAAAATAATCCAGACCATTTTAACTCTGCCCTGGGAGTTAGAAGGTCTTCATTTAGAAGAATTATGACGCTTCATGGTGAAAGCCGAGTTCCTTCGGAAGCCACGAGGCCGATGCCCCTTCTAACAACCAGAGCAAAAATTTTTATAGGTACATGGAACGTTCGAACAATGTGGGAAACCGGGAAGACCAGTCAAATATCAATGGAAATGCGGAGATACAACTTAGCAGTACTGGGAATCAGCGAAACCCACTGGACCCAAGCTGGACAGAAAAGGCTAGCTACGGGAGAGATGCTGCTATACTCCGGTCACGAAGAGGACAATGCTCTACACACTCAGGGAGTTGCTCTAATGCTGTCCAAAGTAGCACGAAATGCACTTGTAGGATGGGAATCTCACGGATCCAGAATCATCAAAGCATCATTCAAAACAAAGAAGGAGGGGATCACAATGAATATTATCCACTGTTATGCACCCACCAATGATAGCAACGACGGTATTAAAGATCAATTCTATGAGCGGCTGCAATCAATCATAGAGAAGTGCCCAAGAAACAACCTCACCATTCTAATGGGAGATCTAAATGCCAAAGTCGGAATAGACAACACCGGATATGAAGATATTATGGGACGACATGGAATGACTGGTAGAGAGAAACGAAAATGGAGAAAGATTTGCAAATCTGTGTGCATTCAACAAATTGGTCATAGACGGCACAATATTTCTACACAAACGTATACACAAAGCTACATGGATCTCACCGGACCACACTACAGAGAACCAGATAGATCATATCTGCATCAATAAAAAATTCCGAAGGACAATGGAAGATGTGAGAACCAGGAGAGGAGCTGACATAGCTTCAGATCACCACCTAGTTGTGGCCAATTTAAAACTGAAGCTAAAGAAGAATTGGACAACTGGACAAACAGCACTACGAAGGTTCAATACAGCCTTCCTTCGAGATACTAACAAAATCAACGAATTCAAGATAGCTCTCAACAACAGGTTCCAAGCCTTACGGGATCTACTGAAGGAAGAAGAAACTACTATGGAGGACAACTGGAAAAGTATCAAAGAAGCATTAACTTCAACGTGTCACGAGTTTCCGGGTCTAAAGAAGCACCATCATAAGGAATGGATCTCTATAGAAACACTGGACAAGATCAAAGAAAGGAAGAACAAGAAGGCAGCAATTAACAACAGCCGAACACGAGCAGAGAAAGTCCAAGCACAAGCTGAATACATAGAAGCAAACAAACAAGTGAAGAGGAGCATTAGAGCCGACAAGAAGAAATACGTGGAAGAACTAGCAACGACGGCAGAAAAAGCTGCTAGAGAAGGAAATATGAAACAGCTTTACGATACAACGAAGAAACTATCAGGGAAATACAGTAAACCAGAGAGGCCGGTCAAAGACAAAGAAGGCAAGCCAATCACCGAAATTCAACAACAGCGTAACAGATGGGTAGAATACTTCGAGGAACTCCTGAATAGGCCGGCTCCAATTAATCCACCGGATATCGAAGCAGCACACATAGATCTTCCTATAGATTTCAATCCACCAACTACGGAAGAAATTAGAATGGCCGTCAGACAAGTCAAGAACGGGAAAGCAGCAGGACCCGACAACATACCAGCTGAAGCACTGAAATCAGACATCGAAACAACCACAAGCATGCTTTATCTTCTATTCAAAAAGATTTGGGAGGAGGAACAAGTGCCGATGGACTGGAAAGAAGGACACCTCGTCAAGATTCCAAAGAAAGGAGATCTGAGCAAATGTGAAAACTACAGAGGCATAACACTACTGTCAATACCAGGGAAAGTCTTCAACAGAGTGTTGCTGAACCGGATGAAGGATGCAGTAGACGCCCAACTTCGAGATCAACAAGCTGGATTCCGTAAGGATCGGTCGTGCACAGACCAAATTGCAACACTACGGATCATCGTCGAACAATCAGTTGAGTGGAACTCATCACTATACATCAACTTCATTGATTATGAAAAGGCATTCGACAGTGTAGACAGGAGGACGTTATGGAAACTTCTTCGACACTACGGAATTCCTGAGAAGATTGTCAATATAATCCGGAACTCATACGACGGACTACAGTGCAAAGTAGTGCATGGAGGACAGCTGACAGATGCATTCCAAGTAAGGACCGGAGTCAGACAAGGCTGTTTACTCTCGCCCTTCCTTTTTCTCCTGGTGGTCGACTGGATTATGAAGACCTCAACATCTGAAGGAAAACACGGAATACAATGGACAGATCAGAATCAATTAGGCGATTTGGACTTCGCAGATGACCTAGCCCTCCTATCACGTACACACGAACAGATGCAGATGAAGACAGCCAGTGTAGCAGCAGTCTCTGCATCAGTAGGCCTAAGCATACACAAAGGGAAAACTAAGGTCCTCAAATTCAAAGCGGAGAACAGCAATCCAATCACTCTTGATGGCGAAACTCTGGAAGATGTAGAATCCTTCACATATCTGGGAAGCATCATCGATGAACAAGGAGGCTCAGATGCAGACGTAAAGGCGAGGATCGGCAAAGCAAGGGTCGCATTCCTACAATTGAAGAACATATGGAACTCAAAGCAACTTTCAACCAATATCAAAGTGAGAATCTTCAATACGAACGTCAAGGCAGTTCTACTGTATGGAGCTGAAACTTGGAGAACTACAACAACCACAATCAAGAAAGTACAAGTATTTATAAATAGCTGTCTTCGCAAGATACTCAACATCCATTGGCCGGATACCATCAGCAACAGCCTTCTGTGGGAGAGAACAAACCAACTTCCAGCTGAAGAAGAAATTAGGAAAAGACGATGGAAATGGATAGGACATACATTACGCAAATCATCAAACTGCATCACGAGGCAAGCCATAACTTGGAATCCTGAAGGGAAGCGAAAAAGAGGAAGGCCAAAGACCACATTTCGTCGGATAATAGAAGCAGATATGAAAACGATGAATTACAACTGGACGGAGCTAGAAAGGATTGCCCAGGACAGGGTTGGATGGAGAACGCTGGTGAGCGGCCTATGCTCCTTCACGAGGAGTAACAGGCGTAAGTAAATAAGTAAGTAAATTTTATAGTGAAATCCAAAATGGTTTATTTTGTTTATATTTTTAACTTTGATTTCTATTTTTGTAATGAATTCCTTAATGAAAATAAGTAACTGATTTTTAAACTGAATGATTTGAATTAATGTTTGTGGTGGTCGGTATGCGATATATCCCTTAAACTTCGTATACAATTCATCTTGATAACCGTCCTATTTAACCTCAACAGTATATTATTCAGAAGGCGAATACGAAGCGTTGATTACGTTTATTTCGAGACCACACACACAGATATCCAAAATTACAGATGCATTAAACGAGCATTAAGAGTTGTGTCGAACGGCAAACAGGCAAGCGAGCGACTGAGCGAATGTAAGTAATCAAGTACAATCAAGCGAGCGAGAAAGCAGAGTCAGAGTCATATGAATAACATGGACATATATATAGCATGTGAAATTAATGAGTAATCGAATCAAATAAGCGGTTAGTAGTGAGACTAGCAGAGTGAATAAATGCGTAGGCCGTAAGCAATATTCAAGCATGCGTATTTCATACAAGCACAAAATAATAATAAGGATACAATACATTGTTATAGTGCGGATGGCTTTGTCCGCCTAACTGAGTTAAATGAGAATAGACCCATTTGCACGTGAGTCGCTTTATGTTAATTGTATAGATTATTAAAATTAAAACTTTTGCTTAGTAATACCTGATAACATAATGTATCTGTTATGTAGTTAACATGGTAGTTTGGTGTGGGTTACTTATATCCATATAAGTAGTATATAACGGTGGTCAGGGATAGAATGTATTTCAGTAGAAGGTCGATAAGGAAAGAAGGGGAACGGAACGCAATTGTTATGAAAATGCATGAACAACGAAATCCGAGGCAATGGATTGAGGTTTTCAGCAGGAACAGTCAAGTTTGAGATAATGGATTGATAGTTTGCAAATTAACTATTTACTATATGGTTCTCAGATTTTAGTGAGATGCCCTGTAATTTTGTTCTCAAATACATTCGGTTGTCACCCACTCGTATTCTTGTTCACTACTCAGATGGTTATTTAATCAAAATTTGAAACTCGTTAGTTAAATATACCTTCATTCTATTGTTAGTGTTCACATTGAGACTTGAACTCAGTGACGTGAGATGCATGCTGTGTTTACTCAATGATGAACAATCATGATTATGTAAATTCCTCTGACAAGTTATAAATATGAGAAATTATCTAGTTTCGATCTGATTAGTCTATATATCACTATGCTTGCTTAAAGTGACTAGAGTTTCCATTCGGAATTATTATTAATAATAGTAATATTATTATTAGATAAGTAGGACCAGTTACATATATTTGAGGACTCTAGAAAGTAGGGTAAAATTTGAGCATAAATATCGCAAGACATCTTCTTGATATAGGACATGAAGTCGATATACTGAAGTCTTTCAAGGTGATTAATAAACAATTAAACTCCAACCTTTTGAAATTTGTCAAAACGATAGCAATCAAATGTCTAAAACCAGATTTATGTATCCAAAAAGAGACAGTAATAGGTCTTTCTTTACCCTGGTAACATTAACACCCCCCCCCCGTTTATTTATTACGTCATTCATTATTTCAACTCTTTCTGAAGTTTAGATGACATCATAGTCGCTTTTCCTCAATTCATAACTGATTGATTTCTTTATTACCATTAATCTATTTTCAGCTACTTAATTACACAATCATCTAATGTTTGTTTGCTCCATGAGTTCTAATCACTAGTTAAATGATCTTGAACTTTTTCTCCCAAACTTCATTTTTTTATGACCTGATTGAACTCTATCGGGATCTTCCGTACATCACCATACATATATTCATCTCTAATCACCATCGTATGTATAAGTATGTCAATATCTGTAATGACGTTGATTTTCAAATAATTTAGGTTGTAAAGGGGCTGATGAGAATCTAACGAAATAAAATGAACCCATTTATTGTTCTGCATCAATCTTCATTCTTGCTCTCTTTATAATGTAGAATTATTGAAAGTTCAGAAACACTAGGCAACTGTCACTTCCTAGTAATCCACATGGAATCGAATGATTAACCAACATGTATGAAATGAATAAATCATCAAATTTCAATTCAATAATCTATATGCCACTTTAGTCAGCAAAATAATCCCATATTCAGTCAATAATATGATTAGTAAGTTAGATTTCACTTCCTGTCTAGTTGACTGTAATGGTCTTACCACTTTACTATAGTTCCAAGAGATTTGTCTCAATGATAGCTACAAAAAGAAATGTATGATTATGATCTAAATTGATGCTTTATAGAGATTGACGTACTTAGTAAGCAGTGCCAAATGTCATACAAGTGTATATTTTGTGGAATTATATGACTGAGGAGTTTGTGTGAATTCACGCATTACTGTGATGGTTTTTACTAAATATAACGTATGACCACTATGAAGATAGATATATCGAACAATAAAGAATAGTTTACATAACGGTGAAAAAGACAAAGTGCACACACAACCGTGAAGACTGGTGATCCAATAGTTCCGTATCGAAATATACATTTCGTAAACCTTTCAAATTGTATACAGATGAAAAGAACTCTCATTTATAAAGATTCCCTTCATATTAAAAGAACACAAAAACTTTATATGATGATAACTATATATACAACCTACTAAAGAGTTTTAAACATCACTATATTTTCAATTCAATAGAACGAATGTATTCTTATCAGACCTAAAGTATTACTTACAAAGTTCAATGTTCCCCTGATTCAAATAGTCTTATGCTTTTATAGGAAACAGTGGAAATTCCAATAAACATATTACCTTAGTTCAAATGATATACTCTTATTTATTTATTTAAACACATAAACATTGATATAAGGATGCACCAAGTATATATACGCCGCACTTCCTCCTTCGACTTGTGTGAAGGCAGTGATACGGCTAGGGTGCCCAAATTGGAGCAGGTGGTTTTCTTAACTGACTACACCTCGAGTCTTTCATTTGAACGTATAATCTATATGACAATGATGCAACTTCAGGAGATATAATCCCGTTATAGCCGATGACCAACAATAGGTTCATACGCTATTTGTAATCTCAGGATCCTGTAGCCCATGTTTACCACTGGTTTGAAATCAGGGTTTTTCAATTTCCTTAGATGGATTCTCCACAGCCATCAACCCGGTTAAAGTGTGAGAAATTGACTTTTCATCCACTCAATTATGTAGACAACAACCCTACAACGAGAAGGAATTGAGCATAATACTGTATAGTTCTTGAGATGATGAAGACAATTTGTAGCCCAGGTGAATGATTTTGATGGAGTTTTGTTCTCTGAGCTGGACGGTTTGGTCGTGGAGCATTCTGAACAACATCATCAGCACAAATTTCAGGTAGACATCTACCTGTATAGTTCGTATTAAAAAAGTAAGGCTTAACTACTAGATTCACTTGGTGTTGTTTTATTTGTATCTTCCCATTGTTATTTAAGAATGCAATTGATCAGTCTCG
>CALYCO020000229.1:0-75736 GCA_944470365.2 Schistosoma intercalatum | reverse complement strand
CATTTCGGTGCATATTCTCAGCCATCATGATGTCTCCAATCGTACGCTATTGTAACTCGTACAGAGAAAGGTTGTAAACTTTTCACGAACGCACGTAAATAGATTATGCAACTAATTGGCATAACGATCTGCTAAAACAAAAAAGGAAACAAATAACTTGTTGAAATATCTAAATGACAGGAACAGGTAGCCCACGTATTCAAGCAGGTTGCGTTAGAAACTGGCTGTCTAAGCTGAAGTAAACAAATTGAGTGACTGTGGTGTTTGAATTAACTAATTATTCTATTGTACTTGTTGAATGTTCGATTTCAAATTCTAAATACAATACATTCGTTTGTGCTTGTATCGTAGTTCTTGATTGAATTGCGTTAATTCTGGGATTCCTAGTTCATACTACAATTCAAATAATTCGAACATTATACTGGCGTCGCGATGGTGCCTGCGATGGAAAAGTTAGATATTCATTCAACTTCTGAAGCTTTTGAGGATTACTTTGAAAGGTTCGAAATCTGGGCTGTGACCGAGAAAGATGATGAGGATGCTAATACTGTGGCACATTTCCTCACATTCATCGGAAAAGAACCGTACAGCTTATTAAAAACTCTGGCTATGCCGGAAAAGCCTATCTCGCTTCCTTATACAACTCTCAAGGAACTGCTGCTGGACTATGTTAATTATACAAATTTTGAATGCAGTACAAGAGGGAGATCTCGTAAAATAGTTCATGACGATATAAAAAATTCTACTACATTACTTCATTATCCCTATCCAGTGCATACTCAATGCTATGCAGATGATTCATTGAGGAGTTGCAATGTATTTCACGAAGATGGGCACATGTTTGGTCAGTGTTTGTCCTGTGGCATGTTCCACTCTCTTAATTCATGTAAATTTCGTAATTCTAAATGCTTTAAATGTGGTGATATTGAACATATTCAATCAGTCTTTAATACTAATGTTGATCTTACTGCAACTAATATTGTCTTGTAATTCCGATTCTACTAAGTCGAGTATTTATAATGATGATTTATCTTTATCAACGATTGCAATATACAGTGTGGAGTCACATAGCAGTTCAGAGTTAAATGAAACTCAGAATTCTTGCGAGACAACAGTTTCTAACCAATCGATTTATCAGCTATGGCTTTTCCTAATGGTTCACATATTTCTGATGAAATTTTTTACAAATCTGAGAAAATATGTTGAATGGACATAATTATAATCGAAAACCTGATGTAGTTTTGATAAATGCTGATTTTTCTGATGATCCATTACTCTGCAATGAAATTCTTAATTAATTTCATGAAAATATTTCAGAAGAATCAAATCCTGATGTCATATCATATATTGCCTCTCCTCATAATGCATTTGTTTCTTGTGGGAAACTTGTTCAATGCGAAGCACGAGTACAAAATGAGTTCGATTTTGATTATATTTCGGATGATTTCACACCAACTCCTGTTTACCCTTATCACAAAAACAGTTTTAATGTTTACTCTAAACAGTGTGAGAAATATGTTTTAAATGAAGCCACATTATTCGTAACTTGGGGATATAAAGATCCAACATTATTTCGTGGGGGAGGATAGTGTTGAAAAATCTATGGTTCGAATTCTAGATATTAATGATTTCATTACAAAACCGACATGGTGATTGTATACAATTCCCGATGAGTTTGTTCCGATTTCGTTTGTTAATTCCAATACTAATGAGCACATTCTAGATACTACAAAGTTTTTATCTAATAAAATGTCGGATAGACTCAGGATGAACATAAAAAGAAGATGTACAACCGATTACAAACACTTATTCTCCTATTTAAGCTGTGGCGGATGTGGTGTTTGAATTAACTAATTATTCTATTGTACTTGTTGAATGCTCGACTTCGAATTCTAAATACAGTACATTCGTTTGTACTTGTGTCGTAGTTCTTGATTGAATTGCGTTAATTCTGGGACTCCTAGTTCATACTACAATTCAAATATTATAGTGACCCAACTAGTAATCCGTCATTTCACTAATACATGTTAAACAGTCTTAATTATAAGAACTCATGAATTAAGAAACTGATGAAAGTTTATCATTTTATCTTATGATAATAAAAATATCAAGTAGTGTTATCTTTCTGTAATATAATTACTACTTATGATTGCAAACTAGATGTTTCTTCCTTACCCTCGAAGTTCTTTAGATATAAAGTACAAGGTAGGAACCATTATAATTCTGTCATCCATTTATGTTAGTATGCTATCTGTATGAAATGATAACTGATTCGTACATTAATGTGCGTTTTATTCATAACCTTAATACAACATACTTCAGAAAGTTAGCGAATTTATAATCATTCCGTCCCGGGAATCTTCAGATCCATTCTGTTATATCATAATGAAGATTACATTACGAATAACGTCTGAGAGCTATCAATGGACTAATATTATCTATATATTCTTATGGCATAAATATTCAGTAACTAGATTATGTATATCTATCTCGGTGGTGATCAATTTCATGTGTGTAAAGTCCTTCGTAGTGCAGATCACCACCCAGTGATTAATCAATTGTGATCACATCTGTCCCACAGGAGGTCGGTCACGGCTCGGATAGCACAATAGTGACGCCTCCGACTGTGAAGCTGAGTGACACGGGATCGAATCCGTCAGTGAGCACCAGTTCCCTCAAGATTACAGGTAAACCTTGCTGAAGAGTGCCAAGTAGCACAAAGCCCGGGTCCAGGATTTCCTGTTGACTACCCACAACCGCCATCTAATCTCAACATAGTGCACACAATGTCGAGTTACCTAGACTAGTGGCCAGACTACAACTTGGTCAATAGCATTCGATCTGCACTAATAAGGAATTGACGCACATGACATTGATCACCACTCGGTGGTCAATCAATTGTGCATCTGTGTTCTCTGTCCTCAATTTAGGCTTAGTCGTAAGTATTAAAGTATGCACTGCTTAACTCTGGGAGTTACCAGCTCACATATTACGTTATCTACTATTCATACTTCAAAATATCTTAGTACGTCAATATTTTTTTTCTCATTAGACATTGCATATTTATATTACTCGGCTCAAATAATCACATGAACAACGACCGTTACCCACTGCTTAGAGGACAATTGCATTTGGCTGATTAAATCATTACAACAATAAAGAACAAACTAGAATAAAAAGGCGCGAATCAGAGAATACAATCGCCCCACATAGTGCCTTGCCTCTCAGTGGGGTGCAGGAATATATAAAGATAGGGCCTAGGAAAAATATTGTTCGTCCCATGCATTTCTAATCAAAACAGAAAACGGTTGGTGCTGCTTGACTCAGTCACCCAACTAATTTTTGGTACGATTATTCAAAATACGTTTGAGTACTGAACAATAGACTGGTATATTGATTTATAATCTATTAACTCCCCCTTAAGATAACAGGAATGACAGTCGGATTCTTACTATGACGTTATTATGATGCAATTTTAGTTTATGTTGCACAGTTGGATTCATGCAGATAACATCTTAATCTTCCAAATTAAGTCAAAGGTTGAAAGCCCCTTTTATATATTGGGTACTTTTGAAATTACTGGTATGGAGGTGAAGTAGCTAGTCAGAAGTGCATTTCATGGGCTAAGAAATGGATCAATTTCTAAAGGATTAAAGTAGTATACATATGAACGAGTACTTGTGGATTTTATTCGGTAGCCCAACATACTTTCTCATCTACACTTGTGTTCTCACTCGAGTAGTCAGTTGTGGGGTTGGCGCGTAGCACGTCATGTATCAGCTTTTGGACACCAGCTAGTCACAATTACGATCACCACCTTAACAAACTATCTTACTTGTTTACCAACAGGACTTACCGAGTTAGATCTATTTGTAAAAAAGGGGACTAGTTAACGGTCGATATGAGTGGTTTTCCACGAAACATCTGATCTAAGAGTATTCCAAGTAGTCCAGTTTTTCCGATAAGAATAATTGGATTAACGTCTCTTGGAAGTGTTTTAATATACTCTAAGTCGACTTTATGCGAAACAAAATATCCGACTGGATAAAGTTAGCAAAATATTGTTTAGATACTCGATCGATTACATTCGAATTGACGTAAAATTCTACTAAGGAAAAGAGCAAATGATTCTATTCACCATCCGTGTAAGCCTCGAATAAAGAGGGTTCTCTACCAATTACTAAACTTATTATTCTGATATCCTTGAGTATGAAGTGTCATACTCAGAATCGTCTTACACCGACTTTCATGACCGCATAATGATTACCTTTTTGGTCCAAACTCTAACTACCTAATCCTGATACCTCACTTTTACTATCGGACAGCTTATGTGCGAATTAGCAGGTTTATTATTTACAAGGTGATATAAATTTAAGGACATCGTGAAACGAGAGGATACTGACCATCTAAACAAAATTGAAACAGCGTCAGTTGTAATTTTGAAAGTAATCTAAGGTGCGGTGAAGGATGGTACGCATATTAATGACAACTGAGTGGAAATCGTCTGCATCTAGTCCCTAAAGTTTATAAGAAATACCTTATGTGTAACCAGAGTGAATGTGGCATGCTTTGTATGCTAAATTACAAGAAACACCTATTCCTGATGAGAAATGCATGTGTGCTCCATGTGACTCGATGCTTAATCAGATGGATTTGTATCAATAAAATGTATTGTGCCACTCTAATCACATATCTTAATCGTAGCTCATAATCCTGTCTCATCGTATAATACCTGAGCCTAACCTTTTATCATTTAGTGTAATAAGTAGTTCAATATGTACGGATTCACTAATCACATCGAAATGATTTATTCACTGTTATTTCATTAATTTTAATTATTTTATAACGAAATACTGATTTGTGACTTTATACTGAACACATAAATATAGTACAAGAGGGCACCAAATATATATGAGCCACACAGATTTGTGACTGACAGATAAATTACAACAGGTTGCTAGGATAGTTGGGTTTCCCCAGTGTTTTGACATTTGCAAAATATTTACTGATATTGTGGTCTTACTGTTATTTATATCTTAATTTAACTGTAGAATATGTTATATTCGACTAGACAGTGATATCAACTAACGTATTTTCAAACTTGAATAAACCTATTTATTCTAAACAAAATTTCTAAGCTCTAACATATTAAGCACACTGAGATTGACAAAATCAAAGACCAACGTGATATTTGTAAGCTGATGAAAGAAAATAGTTGTAAGGTAGAACAGAATCATAATAATAAAAGTAACAGAACGAGACTAACCAGTTCCAATAGGATATTTTCTAAAGTAATATGAACTAAGTAGGGAAAGATTACATGCAGCATAAAGATGAAAAAACCAGAGGAGGCTAAGAAGAAAAAGATGACTGTTATACATGTTGAAGTCAAGGTGTCATTCATAAAAATCAGTTCGTGCTTTACAAATTTCTGAACCCTGAAATTCTTGATAGGTTAGTTATTTCAGCGTACTGATATGTGGAATGTCTCAGTATCTTTCTCTGTGATATCGTACCAAATCTTTTAAGTCATATAAAAATCAGACTGATTTGTCAGGTGGTGTAAGATATGGTCGCTGGTACAAAAATACACATCTAGCTGGGAATCGCATTTACCTATCTCATTGTGATTAACGGTCTACCTGGAAATAATTTCATTGTAATTGGCAATCTACGTGGAATTTTTACACTTCCGAGAAAGCAATCCGTAGAGATAGTTATATATTTTTGCATATTGACTCAAGTACCAAATAGCACGAAACGTAGATCTAAGGTCCTCTGTTGTCTACCTCCAATAATTGCCTTTGTTACAGAACTGATAGGATCGCCCTCGATAGAAATTACCAAGTTTCTTAAGATGTCGAGTCTTTATTCACCAATATCTTACTAGACAAGTCTGTAGATCTCTTATGTAGTTACACTGAAAGGAAGATTTTCAAAATAACAGAATAGAAAGACTGCTACTCCTATCCACACAAAAATGTGCAGTTCCATTTCAATGGGAAGTATTTAGGACATACAGGTGGTTAGAGACCTTGAATGACATGACTCGAAATCGTTTGCATTGGCGCAGGTGCATCAACTCTTTGTGTTCTCTCAGATTCTAATCTTCTGAATTCTTCATGCCCCTTTTTTCTCTTTCTAAATATATTTCACTGGATTATACTCCTTGAATAACATCTTCAAACCGTAAATTTTCTGATTACAGCTTATAATTTTACTACATCTAGCACTACGGGATTTGAATCGTCCACTGTATCTCTGTGCTGATGCGGTGTGTCAACTCGAACTGATGTACGTACGTACGAAATTCTACGTTGTTACTGACTGACTGCTATGGGCAGTCCACTAGGCCCTATATTAGCTTATACTTTTTTGCATAACTACAGACCCCTAAACTAAAGGGTGACAAAACAAGCGCCAATATATTTCAGATATGTTGGCGACAGTTTCATCATGTTTGGTAATTTGAAGTATTAAACGGTGGACAATGCCGATATACGAGTTCTCACGTGCAAACCGAAGCAGCTTCTTGAATGACGAGGCTTTATTTAATAAATTGAACCGACACCTGTACACTCATACATATATTTGTCCCAGACATGCTTAACCGACAATGTCTTGTTTTCTAAGAAACGAAGCTAAATCTTGGTCTGTTGCTTGAGCTTGACATACGGTCGAAATCTGATTAGCCCACTACATCAACAAATATATTAAGAAAACAAATATCTAGTTTTAGTGGCGAACTGTTCTCCAGCCAAGTCAGTTAGCTTATTGGTTTTGAAAGTTGTATGCACACTAGATTGTCAGTTAACTACTAGTTTGATCCTTTCGGATGTATTGACTGATAAAAAGTATTGGGAATAATATATAATCTGATATTATTCTGGATATCGTTTGGCTAATGGTTGGAGAATAAGTCAGCCAAATTATACAGTCTTCCTTGGATCAGCAAGGCAGTCTTATTACGTTGCGATAAATGGTAAGTAACAGTATTTCTCAATTATAGCGAACAGCATTATCAGTGACAAAAGTCAGCATTCGGCCCAACCTTGAAAAATCAGTCTGTTTCAGGTTATTAAGCTAAACTGGATGGTTTATTAGTGAAATTTTATTGTATTGCTCTATGGCCATAAACTATGGTCTATGATAGAACACATACGTAAACTGCAAGTATTTCAGTTCGGATATCTCTGAATTACTGACTACGTTTAGTAGGATGATGAGACTAAATCTAATATAAAAACCAATTATGTCCGATAAATTGTGGGTCGTAATTAACTTGGGCATGTATTTCACATGACTACCTGCCACGTACTTTAACTTGTAGTGCTGACCAACATACTAGTAAGTTGGAAAACATTAGAGGCCAAATCAAGAAATAGTAACAATCCATGAAGTCACTAACTATTGGTCTGAGGCATGTAGATGTACTGATTGTAGGAGTTGGGTGGCACAGAAGCAGACTCGTCAAAGAGGTATAGCTGCATTTATTCTTTATATTCCTCTAAATCCTGAATTGGACGTCATTCCTAACTGATGTGAGGTATAGTGGTGCATACACGTAATAAATTCTACGTTGATAGGGACACGCCTACAGGATGGTAAGTATACAGAAATCATATTTATAATTATTCACTTAAAGTACATATAGCATTAAGGATAATTCGGTTGATTTACTCATAAGAAATTCCTCGAGGACCAACTATTCCGGAGCCCCAAATAAAACCAGAATGAGTATCTGGAACAACTACGTAACAAATTATGTCGAAATATGAAATTCCCTAAGCAGTATCACGGGATGGATGAAACTTTGAGTAAACCTAGAAACTAGGCATCCATAGGAAGAATTAATACTGGGTAGTTGGTTTTGAAACTAGTTTAGGTCATCATAAACCCAAAATGTCGGCAGCCATTCGCGCAATATCTGTAATACAACTACGATGGTATCTAATGCTTTTGTAGTAGTTAGATACGAAAGGTGAAGCAAAGTTATTCCCGATTTTTTATAAATACAGGATGTTGGCGAATCGTCTCGTGGTCGGATTATCAATGATAACAGTAGTTCCCAACTGCAACATTTAATGATCTACGCAGTCGTGGGTTGATAGTTGGACTATTCGGGCTGAGACTATTAATTTACAGGCTTGCACTCTCCTATACCTATTACTTTTCAGGTAAGACAACTATTATTATCAGTATTCATACAAAATCAGCTACTCAGTAAAATCCACGAACATACACATTATGAATTGCACATAGTATGAGTTTATGAAAATTGTGATTATTGCAAAAAACCTTGGGCAAAGTGACATATGATCAGTGTCAAGGATATTAATGTCTTAAGTACTTTATTATTATTTGAACACATGGATATTGGTACAAGAAGGTACCAAATACATATGCGCCACACGAATCTCATTTGATGTGCAAGGGCTGTGATACTGTCCGGGTGCCCAAACCGAAGCAGGTGGTTTTCTTAGGGGACCACACCCGGAGCCTTCGACCTAAAGGTCTGATCCACAAGGCAGTGAGGCATCGTGAGGAGATGCAGTCCCATGGTAGCCGATGACCAACGATTGGTTTATATGCCATTTGTTCTTTCAGGATACTGGAGCCCATGTGCACCATTGGTTTGAAATTAGGGTTTCCCAACTCCATTAGGTGTACTCTCCATACCCACCAACCTGGTTATAGCGCCAAATATTCGCTTTTCGTCCTCTTAGTTTCGTAAACAACAGTAATGCCGTGATGAGACAGTTAGGAGGACTTCCCTGGCAGTGGTTGTATGCACGTGAGAGCATTTCGAGAGGTAGAGTTGACTCTCCCTACTCTCGGCCGTACGAGGGCATTTGGGCGTTGGTTTGTATTAGTTCAGAAATACGCTAATAAGGAATCACAATGATGGAAGATTTGGACTTCACGAATTTAAAGAAACAGCTACACATTAATTGACCAAACTACAAAATTAAGTGTAAAAAAGAACTACTTGGGACTATTTACGCAGTCAGTCAAAATACATTTATAGGTAGACATATGACAACAAACCACTCGAAAGGAACAAAAAAAATATTGAATCATACGCTTGTCTTGAAGGAAATGAGAAACGCAATCAGGCCGAGACCAACAAATATCACATAGTAAACAAATAGTTATTTTTTTGAAATCATTCGGTTATCGGATCAGAATGCCATCCTTATATGTTGAATGATTTCGAATATAGCTGAAACCAATAGTCAGTTTTGAAGAGCAATTACCTGAACCACAAACAACGAAAACAATTAAACCCAAAATACATGTATTCATATTGGACTGCGAGTCAGAGGATTTCTTTACAAGTTTTAACGAGCCAGGTGAATTACCAGTGACTTAGGGACATTGCCACGGTTGACTATATTACCGTGAGCCTTCCCATTTTGTACTTTCATTCGCTGACTAGCAGACACCTTACCGTGGCGTAATACTTCAAAAGAGTGCACTGCCAACTGAAAATCAACATACTGCTATTTGATTTTTAAAAACAAGAGAAGTGAACTTCAATGTCACAGCAACCTATTTAGAAAACTGGATGCAGAGACAGAGTATATAAAATGAAAGTATCTCGGGATATTCCTGCCGCAAATGGTTGTGAGTAACCATGATCATTACCAAAAGGTCAACAGGAATGAACAAAACAATGGAAGTAAATGTAATGAGGGCATAGTTCAATCTAAGCTAATCCTAGCCAATTATTATTCGTGGTATCCTCTTTAATTCCATTCTTCTTAGCAGGAAATTTTTCTTCTCTCCCAAATATTATGTAGGGTTTACCGAAATTGGAGGTCAACTGAAATGGTATGCCATGGACTGGCCCATGCGGCAGTGGTCTTACTTTCGCTTGTATCTACTTTGACTAATATATTTCTGTAATAACGTCCTTTGTGCTGTACGGCATTTCTAACACTATATCGAAGGCCGTGAATTCCTTCTTTTCACGGACCATAAACCGCTCACTTTCTCGTTAAGCTCTCCTTCAGACAAGTACTCTCCCCGTGAGTCTCGACAACTGGACTACATTTCGCGGTTTACTTCAGATATTCAACACATCTCTGGAGCAAACAATGTAGTTGCGGACGCCTTATCTCGCATAACTTCCTTGAACAGTTTCCAAGGAATCGACCTTCTTAAACTCCCCGAGCTTCAAAAAGAAGACACTGATCTTCAGCACGAGTTATCGTCTACAACCCTTAAACTACGCATCAAACAGATGGGAACAGGTAACGAAACCTTACTGTGTGACACATCTACAGGTAAGGATCGCCCAATCGTGCCGAAACATTATCGACGCAATGTCTTCAACACATTGCACAAACTTTCTCATCCAGGTGTTCGTGCAACCATCAAGCCTATAGCAGAAGGGTTTTGCTGGCCTGGAATGAATAAAGACGTGAGGGAGTGGTCACGCTCCTGTGTAAGCTGCCAGAAATCTAAGGTTATCAGACACAATAAATGTCCCTTAGGCTCATTTAAAACTCCCGATGCTCGTTTCGACCATGTTCATCTGGATTTGGTAGGACCTTTACCAGATTCAAATGGATACTCTTATCTCTTAACCTGCGTAGACCGTTTCACTGGATGGCCAGAAGCAGTACCTATCAAGGACATCACTGCTGGAACAGTGGCCCGCACCTTCGTCGAACGATGGGTAGCAAACTTCGGCTGCCCTTCAACCATCACCACAGACCGCGGACGTCAGTTTGAGTCTGAACTTTTCCGTCGTCTGACCACACTTCTAGGAATCACTCACTTCCGAACAACGGCGTACCACCCACAAGCAAACGGGTTGGTAGAGCGCTTTCACCGACAACTAAAAGCTTCACTATCAGCTACAAACGTTTCACAGTGGACCGACGCTCTTCCACCTGTTTTACTAGGTATCCGCAATGCAGTGAAAGCTGACACTGGATACACTGCGACTCAACTCGTTTATGGTACGACACTTCGACTTCCAGGAGAATTCGTGGATCCTTCGTCCTCTTCAGTGAACATGGATCTAACCTCCTACACGAACAGGCTTACAAACGCAATGCGTTCAGTCAAACCTGCTCCCACTCGACCACAATCAACCGATGTTTTCGTTCAACCTGACTTACGATATAGTACACACGTTTTCGTTCGTCGAGACACGCATCGACGACCATTCAAATCAGCATACGAAGGACCTTTCAAAGTTCTTCAACGTGAATCTAAGTACTATATAGTCGACAAGAACGGAACAAACGATAGCATCAGCATCGATCGCTTAAAAGCAGCGTATTTAGAAGGAAATCCTATCCACGTCGCTTTTCCTTCGGTACAGTCGAACGATACGACTCCACTCATAATTCCTCAACCGACAACCAACACTAGCGATGATACTTCGAATGTATCTGAAAATATACCTAGAACGACGCGTTCTGGAAGAAGAGTAAGATTTCCAGAACATTTAAACGACTACTGCACGTAAGGCACTACTCGACATTTTATATTATCTCGATTTTTCTTTTTACGATATATAATATTTAAAAAAACAATTTTGATATGCCTATATATTTTTATTTTTATTTTTAAAAAAATACAAAAAACAAAAAATTATTTTTTTAACGCTATTACGTGTGCTTGAGTATATTTTCCATTTTTTCGCCGACATTGTGTTTTTACGAGGAGTCGAAATTTTCGTTGAAACTTTCTTTTTTTACTATGTTGTACCTCGGTCCCATATAGTAAGGAAAGACGACCAGACGCTGCTAAATTTAGTAAGCTATCAGAAGAGTGTTTACCAACGACAAACTCGTTGGGTTTAAACTTCTGGCTGGCCACGTCTTAGGGTCGTCACTGCCCCACTAGGGGGGGTGTGATCTGTAGCGGTAAATAAATCCCCAAAATAAATAGCTCTAAGTTTTCGACATTGGATGCTGACCATATGTTTTAGTGGACTCATCTAGCTGAAGGCGCTCGGTCAGGCATCGCACCAGATCACGTGTGGTAACGCCGTACTCAACATCAACCGCAATCGCTAGCCAGATTAGATCCAAGAATTCCGATATATTGGTCATCGCCAAATATACTCTTCCGATCTCCTCGACTCTGTCTTTTGATTTCTCTGGGCGGGAACGAAATATATTAGAAGGTGTTACTGGTAGAAGCGTTGTCAAACACTGAATATCTGTGACATCATCAGACTCATTCATACACATTTCCGATTTCACACTATTTTAGTTTAGCCTTTCTGAAATTTTGTCACGGATGTCTAAAAGTAGAAGGTTGGTTGTGAAATAAGGATAGCGTATTTTGGCTAAATACCCATAATTCATGAACAAACACTCTCTGCTAAACAAGTTAATTGAAGGTCTTGATAAAATTATCCATACGCAAACTTAAGTGTAGGAGAGGTGCTATAATTTCTTGAATTTTTAGCCTTGAGATAATAATCCGTTTGTTAGCGTGGCAAATTCTTTCGTGAAAAAAAATATAAAACAGTCATCTACACGGAAATTATTTTTGTAGCCTCCACAACGAAACGGTCATATGCATACTAATTCAGCAGTGGTGTCTAGCCCTTTATAAATTATGCCATTTAGGGAAACTCCTGCAAATATGCCAGGTTAATCGAACGCGATTCATAGTTCTACTAGCCTTTCGAGTTTATTGCTCTATGATGAGGTAAAGATTAGCGGATTTGTCATTCTGGCTGATGTTGGATTGCAATGGCATGCGAACAACAGATAATTACGGAGAAGGTACGTTGACTTCTCTACGACATCCGTCATGTCGTCTACTGTCATCGACACATCACTTGAATATACATCAGCAAACGCTGTGTCATAAAGCTTGTACATCTGATCTCTCGGAGTCCATATTTAAGTAGTGTGATTTATGACATCTCTGCTGAATCCAGGACATGAAGTTGGGCAAGGTGAAAACGGTGATCCGTTTCAAATCTATCCGCCGTTTCGTTTCAACGACCCTGAACGGCCTGACTAGAGGCAGTCACTCCGCATTTCATTTGCCGTGGGTGTGTTGGGTCGTATGAGTATTAAGTTTTTCCATATTAAGTAATCTGTTTCTGCATGAAAAGCACAAAATAACTGCTAAGAGCATTAATTTAGCATTCCCTGTTTTTTTTATGTACACGTTAGCTCTGCTGTTGCTTCGTAACTTGATTTTTGGTCCCAACTGCTGTAGTAAAGGTCAACACCCTTGTGTAATTTGTTGATAAGTTCAGAAAACAACGTAAGAAGGATAACGTAAAAAGTTATGGGTACGCAGAGGTTTTTGTAAGTCGATGTTAAACAAAGAAGTTAAGACAAAATATCAACTCAGCGGTAAGTCCTAAATATTTGTTGTACTTCTTTCAGTTACTTTTTTTAAGGAGTAACTTTTTTTAATAATTAATGAGTGTTGTCTGTAGTGCTTCATGCTTAAGTGAAATTTAAATGGACGTAAGAGAGGCGTATCAACGTATTATATCGAACAAGCGATTCGGAAGCTGGATTAAAATTGATAGTACGCTAAAGGATTTCCTTAAAGTATGGAAGAATAAATCTATGTTGCCTTAGATTACCCATACGCACTATGTTCACGCAGAAAGTAAATTGTTGAGGGAAATGAGATATAAATACTTGTTTGTGGTGTTTCATTGCACGTTTGGTCGTAAACGTAAATCATAAGGTCTGACAATGAATAAAAAACCGTAAGGACTTTAACTAATGTGTGACATTTAAGGTCTAAGTTTTTAAACTGCCAACCTAGGTTTCGTATAAGATTGGAAGGTAAACAATACATCATAAAAACTTACGTCTCACAACCATCCTTGTAGTAGTTCATGGGTGGTTTGTAATCCGTGGAGTAGATTGTCATCCGAAGAAAAAGAAAACGTGGAGCCAGTAATATTTCACTGTCAGTCGGCAGATGAAGTTATAGAAAGTATTAAGGAGAGAACTGGTAAGCTATGCAAGCTAAACTCTCCACTGGTAAGTATATATAAATATATTTCAGGTTGTTGTACTCGAAAGCAGGTAATGAATATGCTGCGACAAAAAAGCGAAGGGAAGGACATTCAGAAAGAAAACTTTTCTCACCCTTTAGTACCGACCCATCACATAACAACGGCCCCCATGCATAACAACAGTCGCAACTCCTCCCAGTTACGCGTAGCAGACCCCTCTCACGCTAACGTAAATAGCCATAACAGGGGCTACGAGTCTAACCATCAAGACTATTTTGTAAATAGCCATACACTTCACACTAGGCCTGTACAAGATCTTTTTGGTGTTAGACCCCTAGTGACACCTCTGTTGAAGCATATAGCCCAGGTTATTTCAAACCACATGCAAACCATAAATTTGTTTCCTCCGTACAGTTTTCATCAGAGAGTACTCCCACCCTTTCCTCCTGGGTAAACTCCCCAATCAACTTCACTAGCTCATTTGATACATCTCCCACTAAGTCTAGCTATCAAAATCCCGGTGTGGATTGTATTAAGGCCGTCGAATTCCGTTACCTTACTGCTCGGCTGTGTTTATCGTCAACCTAACGCATCAATAGATGAAATAGCAGTATTATCAGAGGTATTCACACTAGCATTATCCCTCTCATTCATAGGCAAGTTTATTTGTGGTGACTTCAATATGCCCGAAATTTCTTGGCTGCCAGTCAAACCGCTGAGACGTTATGAATCATTTATTGAATGTCTAGAGCTTGGACAATGGACTCAGTATGTCGATAGCTCTACAAGACATCAGAACATCTTAGACTTAGTCTTTACCAGTGGCCTCATCCTCAATACTTTGTATATTGGAAAAAAGTTCTCAGGTAGTGATCATAACTTTGTCATATGCAGCCTTAATGTAAAAACCACAACCGATAAAAGTAAAACCGTAACATTTCGTAGAAACTGTCGCAAGGTTGATTGGAATAACTTCCACAATTACCTAAGAAGCACTGATTGGAGAACTTTCTTTACCTCAAACAATACCGACACATTAACCAATATATTTTATCACAACATCAAAAGTATCATCAACAACATCGCATCTTTAGAATACTGTAAACCTACGTTCTCCAAAGATCTCTATATGCCGATCAGTACAAGAAGACGTCTTCAAAGACATTGTACTCGATTCCACAACTTTAATGACTTTTCCTCTTAGTAACGATGACAGAAATACTTGTCCGAACAGGGACAATAAGTAAACAGAGAGCATTCACACAGGAAAAACTTGCAGTTGAACTTAATAATAACTCCTCTGCACTCACCATACTCCAAAATGAACTTAAACGCTCTAAATCAAGAGGGAGTATATTCATTAAAGGCAAACAAGTGTACGAAGTTCCCATAACTTGTCACAGAATTATTTAGTGAACATTTTTGTTTCTCACTAGTAACGAAAAGCCATTTAATGATTCAGAATCAATCCTAGTAACTCCCTGTGAAATTACTAATGTAGAATTCAATGTTCAAAATATCTCCAAGGCAATCGGTACATTGAAACACTCCTACACTGATGGACCAGATGGTATTCCATCTAGCATGCCAAAACGTGGAGGTGATGATATGTGTGTTTTGCTTCTCAAAATATTGCTTATCTGTAAAACAAATGGAAAGAAGGCGGCAGAAACTGGTCGGGAAACAGCGAGTCATAATATGTTAGTAGGACGTTGCTTAAACGTAAATTGATTAACCATAGAAATAATGAAAAGAACAAAACGTTTTATTGTTCTATCAAGTCGTGCTACACAGTGGCTAGAGACGTTATCAGATATGGCTCAGAATAGAAGCCAGTGGCGATCCTGCTGTAACCTTCTTTTACTTTCTTCATAAAAAGTAGTTGTGTCTCCCTTACCTGAAAGATTTCTTTTGATTGTACCTCGTTACTACCACACCACCTTACACCGATCTCTTCGTTATTGTTCTTTCTTTCTTTTGCGCTCCTTAGTTTTTTTCTACTTCTCTTCGCATTCTCATTGTTTTGTGTGGCGCATATATATTGGCGCTCTCTTGTATCAATATTTATGTGTTCAAATAAATAAATAAATAAATATAGCCTTGACAAGTAATTCAGTTCCTCCGATGACAAACGCTAAGTCTGCCGCAAGAGTAATAATGCTATAGCGATAGTAGGATAAGTGTATTATCAATCGATGTCCATGTTTGTACTGTCATCAGTTTAAAGTTGTAAGTCGGACAGTGTCGTTGACAGCTACTAATTAGTGTCGAATTCTAGTTATATCTATATCTAACAGACTAACAGTAAGTACAGAAGTATAACAGTGAAGAGTGGTCGTGATTTCGTTGTGCGAAGCTATCGACCAACTTGTAGTCACAGTTTGAAAAGTCGATGACTGTTGTTACAGTCAGTAAAGGTTGAAGGCTGCAAATCCACAGCAAAGGTGGCAAGATGAAGTCTCTAAAAGATGATAAACGGTGAGTGCTGCGTGTTTGTTCGGTTAGTGAACAGAAAAATATCGAAAAGAACATAAGAAACCAAGAGTGTCACTCTGGACTCATGTCAATGATTACTTACTTACTTACGCCTGTTACTCCCAATGGAGCATAGGCCGCTGACCAGCATTCTCCAACCCACTCTGTCCTGGGCCTTCTTTTCTAGTTCCATCCAATTCTTGTTCATTTTTCTCATGTCTATCTCCAGTTCTCGGCGTAATGTGTTCTTTGGTCTTCCTCTTTTCCGTTGACCTTCAGGATTCCATGTGAGGGCTTGTCTTGTGACGCAGTTCGGTGCTTTCCTCAATGTGTGTCCTATCCACTTCCAGCGCTTCTTCCTGATTTCTTCCTCCACTGGGATCTGGTTTGTTCTCTCCCACAGTACGTTGTTGCTAATAGTGTCCGGCCAATGGATCTGAAGTATTTTGCGTAGACAACTGTTAATAAACACCTGTATTTTCTGGATGATGGCTTTTGTAGTTCTCCAGGTTTCTGCCCCATACAGTAGAACTGTCTTGACATTTGTATTGAAAATCCTGACCTTGGTGTTGGTTGACAGTTGCTTTGAGCTCCAGATGTTCTTCAGTTGTAAATATGCTGCTCTTGCTTTGCCGATCCGCGCCTTCACATCTGCATCAGACCCACCCTGTTCATCAATGATGCTGCCCAAATATGTAAAGGTTTTTACATCTTCCAAATCTTCTCTGTCAATTGTGATTGGATTGGTGCATGCTGTGTTGTATCGGAGAATCCTGCTTTTCCCTTTGTGTATGTTGAGACCTACTGCTGCTGAGGCTGCTGCCACGCTGTTTGTCTTCTCCTGCATCTGTTGTTGCGTTTGGGATAGAAGGGCCAGATCGTCTGCGAAGTCTAGGTCATCCAACTGCATCTTAGATGTCCATTGTATCCCGCGCTTTCCTTCAGACGTTGACGTCTTCATGATCCAGTCGATCACCAGGAGAAAGAGAAACGGTGAGAGTAAGCAACCTTGCCTAACACCGGTCTTCACTTCGAACGACTTTGTCAACTGTCCTCCATGCACAATTTTGCAGTGTAATCCATCATATGAGTTCTGTATGATATTGACTATCTTCTGAGGCACGCCGTAGTGTCGAAGAAGTTTCCATAGTGTTGTTCTGTCCACGCTGTCAAATGCCTTTTCGTAGTCAATGAAGTTGATGTAGAGTGATGAATTCCATTCAATTGATTGTTCCACAATGATCCGTAGAGTTGCGATTTGGTCTGTACACGATCTATCCTTACGGAATCCTGCCTGTTGGTCTCGAAGTTGGGCGTCTACGCAGTCCTTCATCCTGTTTAACAATACCCTGTTGAAGACTTTTCCCGGTATTGAGAGAAGAGTGATGCCTCTGTAGTTATCACACTTGCTGAGATCGCCTACCTTCGGTATTTTGATCAGAAGTCCTTCTTTCCAGTCTGTTGGTACTTGTTCCTCATCCCAAATCTTATTGAAGAGAATGTGGAGTATCCTTGCAGTTGCCGCTACGTCTGCTTTTAGTGCCTCTGCTGGGATGTTGTCCGGTCCTGCTGCTTTGCCACTCTTGATTTGCCTGATGGCCATGCTGATTTTTCCAATTGTTGGTGAGCCAACATTGATTTGGAGGTCCGTGAGTGCTGCTTCGATGTTGGGTGGGTTCAGTGGCGCTGGTCGATTCAAGAGTTCTTTGAAGTGTTCTATCCACCTGTTTTGTTGCTCTTCAATGTGGGTGATTACCTTGCCTTCCTTGTTTTTCACTGGTCGTTCTGGTTTGCGGCGATTTCCAGAGAGCTTCTTTGTCGTGTCATACAATTGTCTCATGTTTCCTTCTCTTGAAGCCTTTTCCGCCGTCGTTGCTAAATCTTCCACATATTTACGTTTGTCGGTTCTGATGCTCCTCTTCACTTGTTTGTTTATTTCCGTGTATTCAGCTTGTGCCTTAGCTTTTTCTGCTCTTGTTCGGCTGGTATTGATCGCTGCCTTCTTGTTTCTTCTTTCTTGAATCTTATCCAGTGTATCAACAGTGATCCATTCCTTGTGGTGGTGCTTCTTGTGACCCAGGACCTCATGACATGTTGAAGTGATTGCCTCTTTGATCCCCTTCCAGTTGCTCTCCACAGTAGTTCCTTCTCCATTGAGTAGATCATGAAAGGCCTGGAACTTGTTGCTGAGGACTATCTTGAATTTGTTGAGTTTGTTAGTATCCTGAAGAAAGGCCGTATTGAACTTTTGTGATATTGTCCGCCCCATTGTCCAGTGCTTCTTGAGTTTCAACTTCATCTTGGCGACCAGCAAGTGATGATCTGATGCTATATCAGCTCCTCTCTTGGTTCTCACGTTCTCTATAGTCCTCCTGAACGTTTTGTTGATGTAGATATGGTCGATTTGGTTTTGCGTGGTGTGATCCGGTGAAGTCCATGTTGTTGTGTGTGCGTTTATGTGGGAATATGGTACCGCCTATGACCAGTTTATTGAAGACACATAGGTTTGCAAATCTCACCATTTTCGTTCCTTTCTCCCAGTCCGTGTCGTCCCATGATGTCTTCATATCCAGTGTTGTCCGTCCCAACCTTGGCATTGAAATCTCCCATCAGAATGGTCAGGTCCTTTGTTGGGCACTTCTCGACGATTGACTGCAGCCTATTGTGGAATTGATCTTTAGCGTCTTCATTGTAGTCGTTGGTAGGCGCATAGCATTGGATGATGTTCATTGAAATGCCCTCTTTCTTTGTTTTGAACGAGACTTTGATGATCCTTGGTCCATGAGATTCCCATCCTATGAGCGCATTTTGCGCTTGTTTGGACAGCATCAATGCAACTCCTTGTGTATGTGGTGCATTTTCTTCTTCATGGCCGGAGTATAACAGGAGCTCTCCTGTAGTTAGTCGTTGTTGTCCAACTTGTGTCCAATGTGTTTCACTGATCCCAAGTACCTCTAGGTTGTATCTTCTCATTTCTGCAGCAATTTGGAAGGCTCTTCCGGTGTCCCACATTGTACGAACATTCCATGTACCTAAATAAATGGTCGCTCTGGTTGTCAGAAGGGGCATCGGCCTCGTAACTTCCGAAGGAATTCGGCTTTCATCATGAGGCGTCATAATTCTTCTAAATGAAGACCTTCTGACTCCCAGGGCAGAGTTTAAAAGGTTTGAATAATTTTTTCTGGTTAGCGTTTTTTTAGCGAGTTAGTTTTCTACGGGATGGGGACGCTAACCCCATGCCCAACCCTCCTCCTTTATCCGGGCTTGGGACCGGCAGTAGCCCCCGGAGGGACTCCAGGCGGAGTCAATGATACCCGTGAAAAACGCTGCCAGTGTTGAGATAGAGGCGACAATATCGTTTTCAGTTTGCAGGAGATTCGCTCGACTGCATAAACTGATGATTCGCGCGAATGATATTGTCGTCAGACCACCAACTCAACTAGACAGGTTGTAAATTTTCGAGTAGTTGAACAGCAGATTGATGTGCCGAAATCATCTGTTAAATAACAGCCACGAGGAAACAACACTTTATAAAATAAAGTACGACATCGAAGTAGAAAAGCTACAATAGTTCGGATGTGTTACAATGTCAAGTCTAAATAACAGTTATTACGTATACTGACAGTTGCACTGAACGTTCGTTTAGGCATTATTAGCGTAACAGTTGGATGTGTGAATAAAAACATATACGAAAACTATGGTTGGGTTCGTGGAGAATTTTCGAGGACGTTTAGATATTTTCCAAACCCGAAAATAGAATTAAAATGACTGTCGTGTAATAAGGAAATCGAGTCATGATTTACCGTGTGAATTAGTAGCAAATACAAGGGGTATAATAAACATTAATTAAAATGGCAACCATCAATGTAACTAAGGTTTAGAGGGTCCAGGTAACGTGGCCATTTCGTAAAAGGCTGATACAAAGAGCTTATCACCTAGCGTTAAGTGACATATTAAGTACGACAACGTGTGTACTTGGGACATGGACTAAGCGTGCTCGTGTACATGCAATATGTTTTACCACAGTATGTCGACTAACGAGTCATAAATGTACATGATTTTGACTAAAACTTGACGGCAGTGACAGAATATATGACTAGTTTACGTGAAAGCAACTACGAAATGTTATTACGCATCATAAATATAGTACGAAATAATCTAATGAAATTATGAAACTCGCCTGGGTTACTCTTGCATCTAGGTAATGAAGATATGAAGTAGGCTGTAGTTTGAATCTGGATTATGTACGAGGTACTGTTGATTAGGTTTTCGATTAACACAGCATTGTGGACTGAATTTGTATAAGTCCAGAATTAATGTAAGCCGAATATATAGCATTACCTGACGAACAGTCTAAACGAGATCTAAGATCGCAGGAAATTTATAATTCAAACTCACCGTGAATTTCTAGCATTCGTATCCTCTGTTTGGCCATGGAACTCAGCAATTGGAAATTAGGCAGGCAGTGGTAAAAAAAAGCAGAACACTCTAGTGGATAGTGGTTAAGCAGAAACATGAATTTATAGTCGGTAGTTAATCTTGTCTTATTTATACCAGTGGATAAGTTACAAACAGATGTGCGTTCGTGTTGCCATGTGGCTATACTCACGAGTGGTTTATATTTTAACAGACAGATTACACAGGAGCATTTACATGCTGCTAATGTTTGTTAAAGAACCACGATAGCCAATTATAATCGTAGTTGGTTGGTTAGTTCTGTCGATTGAACTAAGTATCTAAGTTTAAATACTAATCAACATTGACATGAAGCAACGAAAGTTCACAGTGATAGATTAACATAGGCGATGATAAAAATGAAAAAGAATAAGTATAGAATGCAATAATAAAGATCATAGTGATACGTTGCGTTATTCGAAGTCTTGCTCACCAGTGTAGATCACCAACATAGATGATCTATGTCGAAATGATTGGAGGCCTACTCGAGTTAGACGTGAATGGTGTGATAAGGTAGCTAACGTCGAAGTCACACCTCGTGATCAGCACCTTACGTGGACTACCTCATTGACGTATGAAGGTACTATAGATGCTTTGAAGACTGTACAACACTGCCGCATGGGCCAGTCCATGGTACATGATTAACTAATGCGCGTTGCTTGTACATGACCTTGGCAGGGAGCGACGATCTGTTCGACATTCAGTGATCCAACTGCCGGATGATTTGGCTAGGGCTCAGTGACATTTCACTGGCCCTACAATGTTATGCAGATGTAACGTGGATTCTTGACAAATTCAAAGAAATCATGGGAACAACTACACGTACGGAAACATTTGTTATGGACTGCGCACGAGTAGACAGTGATAAAATGTTCTTCGTTTATGACTTCACTATTTAAACAACTTGTAAACTTATCTTTCTACTTTAGTAGTCATGACAAATCAATAAACTTTTCTCAATTTCTATTTTCGTCTTCATACTTTCATGGGGAGGTAATACCAATAGTTTTAACGAATAATTGTTTGTGAGAATTTAGAACGTGTACTTCTGCATTAGTTTTGAAGTTTCTTTAGAACTTAGCGTTATATCGTCGTTAGTTTTGACGAATCATCGAGTCACTTAGAACAGTAATGCGACTTTCACGTAGAACCTTACAGATTAGACAACCGCTTGACATATTTTTCATTGTCGAATTACTTCTACTATCAAATTAGTATTAGTAACGAACTAGACAATTTTATGCAGTCAGTTCCCTGATAAGGTGGGTTACGAAATCTTTAAACCACCCTTCCACTCACACCTATTTGCTAACTTTATCCTTTTAGATTATGTGAACTCTTCAAATTGTATTTAATTATCATATTAGTTTTTGATTCAATGATTTATTCATTACCTCTAGAATTATCACACAATTTATCTTATCTGCTTATGAACTCTACTCGACTATTACAACACCCATCCTTAATTTTTCCCTAAGTCTAACACTAAATAACCTTTGACCTGTTCAAGCATATAGTTGTTACTGATAACCCAGATCATACCGATTTTGTGCTTTCTATTATGTCAACTGTTTCATACTATTTCTTACCTCAATCTTAAATTATAATACATATTTAGTTGTATGCAGCTTGCGAGAAAGCACGAAATATAATGCAGTAATATTATTCTGCATCGATATTTGTTTTAGCTTTATTTAGACTATAATTATACATACTTGCAGAATTTATAACGTAAAACACTGAGTATGGTTGTTATATTTATATTTAAACAATTCACTAGATGAATGAAAATGGCAGTAGGCAATATAAAACAGTTGTCGTAAACTTGTAAACCGGTTTTCCTCACGATCTTCCATAACCATAAATTTCATAAGCTTCATTCTATTATGAAAAACAACAAATCGGTCTTGAGACAAACAATTAAACTTTGTCATCAGTATCACATTCAATAAATTAATCAAATAGCATGTAACAGAATATACCTATAAGTCTCTTATTTGCAAACAGTGATATTCATTAGAGATTTCGTATTTTGTTAATGGAAATTCATTGATAATCTTTAGAACAGACACATCACAGATTAGTGTTATTTACAAATTTCTGTAGTTAATATCACCACAACATACAAGCGGCGTCCGACTTAGGAGGAAAATGTGACTAATAAATAATGTGTCACAAAGCAGATATGAGTGCTACATAAATTTGTAATTAAGCTTCGATTGCTCGTTCACTTTTCGTCACGTATTCTGCATGAATTACTTTGGATGAGTCAGTCTGTAATGGAGTAGGAATTCAAGAATTAACTCATTAATACTTGCTATTTGATTCTAGGGATGTGTCGTATCAAGGATTTGGAGCTTCAAATTCCCATCATATAACTGTGAACGCTTCACAGTCTTATGACATTTGTTTATACCACGTTTATGATGTAAATCAAATGTTAATGGTTTGACAGCTCATATTGCCTTAAAACTCTGAATTCAGTATATTTATGACTTCACTAGCAGGTGACAAATGACCTGTAAGTTTCTTATTTCATAAAAACAGCGCTCTTCATTTTCTAACCCTTCTAGTATTTCGCCTAGACATTTGGTATTAGCAAAAGAATGGTAAGCACAATTTAGATAACTCAAAAATATGCATTATCACTATGTTCATAATTTGGTCAGTGATTGCAGATTCTGTTTGCAGAAACTTACTCGTGAACCCTATAACATACACATCATAAATCAGTATTAACTATGACATGGTTTTGTCACCATTCTCAAAAGAAACACGCGTTGTCTTACTTATGAAGAATATGTGACTATTTAATGTGGCACTTCCAGTGGTGTTATACACTGTTCCTGTATACGTTCAGGAAGTGGATGGAAAAGACTATCAACGTCAGTTGTTACTCACATAATTCGCACATACGTTACACAATAATATGTCACTTCAGTACAAAACGATGATACTTATAATGGATATAACTGTTTATGCCCTTATATTAGCAAGTTATATAATATTCATAAATAGTTTAAGGCTTAATTGATTCTGCGTATATTTTATAAACAACTGCCAACATTTATGTTCATCATCAACATAATCAAGGAGGTGAACCAGATGTAGTGGGTTTTAAAGATTATTCTCCTGAAAACTCAATCTGTGATCTATTTTTTGACTTGAAAATGGTGAATTTTACTTGCATGACTTTGTATTCTTACAAATAACCATATTAGGCTTACTGAATGTTCACTCAGGTTTCGAACAAAAAATACGTCAAACTGCTAATAAATTTGAATAAAAACTATCTAACAAGCACAAACATTACGAAAAATCACGTGTGATGGAAAAAAGGCTGTTAATAGCTGATATACAACGACACAAAAAGTCAACGACAATATGTAACATGTGCGCAAAAACCCTTGGCTTACCCCAATGCTCGTGCCGACTATTTAAGTGTATGTCGATTGAGAAAGGCACTTGAGATTATTCGTGAAGGGTTTTGCCAGCTCTCGTGAGCACACCATGAGAGGAGCACTTTTAACTCACGCTATTTGGTTACTGACCACCTTCTAGATTAATATCGATACTTAGTCTTTTTTTGACCCGAAAAACTTCAAGCTTTCCTACTTTATCAATATTATGCCAGAACCGCCATCCAAAGAGCAAAGAAAAAAACTTCGTCGTCTCATAATCTTATTCATGTTGAAAATACTCCCAAGAATACACGACTGCAAAAGGATTTAGTATATTTGCCGTACCGGATTAATCTCCTAACCTGTTTTCTTGTGAACTTGGTGATATTTCTTCACTATTAATACGTTTTCTTGAACTGCAAACATCTGCTCTATATCATTGCTTAATACGGGTAAAGCGAATACTATTCACCTTTGCTCGTCAACATCGGTCTTCCACTGTCAGTATCAATTGTGGGCGTAAATAGATACCATGGTTATCACAGCATATACAAACCATCTTTGTGACTAAACTATTCTGTCGCTGAAACTACAAGTGACAGCGCATATCCATGTTGTATTTTTTTCCGGTATGGTTTGTCAGCTGACAGAAGCTGCCCCTAGCGCTATGGAATGACTGAGCTCAGCAAAGATTAGCCCTGTAAAGGTTTCTGTCACTCTGCAGAATAAGTCTGCTTACCGTACTTTAACTGACCGAACGAAGATTTTACTATTAATTCTAAAGTCCATGGGGAGTTTAAGTCAGCAGCACAATCTACCTGTTCCAAAATCATGGAGTAATTTTTCATTGCTATAGCCAGGTTTGATAACTGTTTAACATCACTGTAATCAGTGATTACATTACTAAATAAGCCTTCTTATGTTTCTTGAACTATTGCTTTAGATTGTCAGGAGAATCGTTGTAAAATTTCTCTGGCTTTGGCATACTCAGTAGGTGAGTCCGTCTTAGCACACCAATCGATGGTGACTTTCATTCTGCAATGGACTATTAGATATGACAAACCTTGTCACTGGTGACACTCGACGCTACGTACGTCCTAAACTACCGAATAAACTTTAAGTATGTCTCCGGTTTCCTATGGAAGTAAATAGGTCCCGCCTCGGGGGGTTCCGGGACTGACACGAAAGGGTGACCTCCACCCTGATTAGCTTCACCAATCCTCCATTTTAGATGATTTCCGGACGCAGATTAATATTTATTCAACCATTTAAACACCTTTTATCGATGAGAGTCACTCAATCTAATTATTACTACGTGACATTTCCTTAGTCACACTTTTTCCAGAATTTGAGGTTTTGGCCCTATGACTAAGCTAAAATTGTTTACAACTATTATTCTCTTTCACAAAGACGCTCATTACATTAATCAAATATTTCATATTTAATTCCCTCTTTTCTTCTTGAAAGTAAACTCAATATTCTTCTAAACTCTATGGAACGTGATTAGCTATGGCAAATGCTGTGCAAATATTGTTAAAACTTTCGTATAATTGTATTTCTGAGGAAATCTAAAATAGCTTTTTTATCATACGTATGTACTAATAAGCCGTTTATGAATAACAGTAATAAGCAACTCATTGAAACTTGTGTTATGTAATTCTTAAAGGTGTAAAGAAGGCAAAAGATTTCATGAAGCGATCGAAAATGAATGTTGTGGAGGCCTTAGCTCACAGTCAACCATCTCGAACATGGCTTACCGTTGATCAAAGCATAAACATTTAACTACAGTCGGAATAGCCCATAGCGTACCCAGAATTGCGATCGGCGATTTCTGAAAAAAAAGTGATTTGACATTGCAGACTCACCAGAAGAATTTCACTTAGCTTGAAGGTTCGCTGTTTGCTAGCAGTGTAAAGATCAAGTTTTAAGAGAGAATTTAGAAGTGAGAGAACAGAGGAAAAAGCGCGTTGAAAACTGAGTATGCACACAGAATACACCTACACATCATAATGAGAGCAATTGTCGACAAGATGGCATTATTATAACAATCAGATAACTGGAGCTAAAATTTAGTAGTATCATGCAACGCGCGTGTTACAAATGCTTTTTTGTCGTCTTCAAGCGTTATAGAGTCTTCCCATGTAATTACTATGGTCTCAGGTAGAAGAGGTCACTAAGTAGTCCTATTCGTCTGTTGTCACCGGACTCTGGAATTGTTCACCAATACAAAAGTGGTTAGTTTCGAAAAATATTATGGCTTACTGAATGGCGAAATGACAGTGAAGTTAAATCAAAGCACATTATTAGGTCTATGAAGACACCTGTAGTGTGCGTTTGAAACAAAGTTTAATAGGTTACTTTTAAACTATATGACAAAAAGTTTCACAGATGTGATGAATATCCGTAATTATCTTCAAATGTGCCCCGTAGAGCTTATGACAGAGAGTATCAAGGCATTATTTCTTGGTTTAAAGACATAATTAAACTTTCGATTTCCTAGTCACTCGCAATTTTCGCATTGAAGTAGTTTAATCAAGAATCTCATATGAAGATCGCATTCATCATACCTCAGTGGAATGTAAGAGGATGAAAGAATACATTCCGTTGTTGCAACTGGGCCAGAAATTGATATATCTAGAACTCCTACAATCGCATTTTTGAATCACGATTGACTGATAACTTCGCAACCTTCGTGAAAACATCAGGGCACCAAAATTCCAAGTTCTGAATGACGAAATCTCGTTTGGGTTAAAACTATCAGTACACACTAATGTTAAAGATTCCAGAGTCAAAATATAAAATATCAAATATGAGTCAGATAGGAAATAAACTTTTGATGTGAAAATTATGAAGAAACCATGTTCATAGATTGAATAAAACAAATATATCAAAGACCAGTAAAAAAGAAGGATAATCGGAATAACAGTTTATCATTACTTAAGTACTCTAAGCTTTACCCATAATACTCTCGATCGAAATCAATTTGGTTCCTCTCATAGGCAAATAAATTATCACAGTAAATTCAGGGAGGAGAAAGGATAATAAATGCAACATTTTCTAACATAGCAGGTACGCGCCATTTCTATAGGCATGCGCAATAATTTACGGAGTTAGTTTAGAGATGAAACACTACTCGAATAGTGTTATTAAATAGATGCGATTAGTGAAAATAAATGGCAAAATATTCGTGCAGCGAGTTAATAACCAGGTTTATGCCATAGTGTTATACTATGAATTCACAGTTTTCCTGTGTAGCTCATGGGTCTAGGTAGTAGAGTATTTGTGTGCTAGGAGAGCATGAAAAGTAACATAAATGATGAAGGCTGACCGAGAGAAAAACAAACGAAAAGGTCGGCCGATGACCCAGCAAGTGCAATGGACGCACTTACATTCGCTGCGGTAATCTATCAACGACGGTCATAATTAACAAAAGTCTTAGATTAAGATGACATTGAAGCCAAAATCTAGAAGCAGATAGTTCACCCAGCCTCGTTTTGTAACATTCAACTTTTTAAGGTTTTTGTCCAGCTTGAAGGTGCCTTGTGTGCTGGAAGTGTGTTAGCAGCAATGTGAGATTTCGTTGAAGAGAAAAGAAGTGTAAAATGAATCGATGATTCAGTAAGGAAATGGAATCTAATAAATAAAGCAGTTGACGACAGTCAGAACTAACAAGAGCGTGAGAATAAGATAATGTGATAGTCGAAATGAGGGATTGTTAGTGTAAGGCCTCAAACTTGTAGCAGTTTTAAAATCATTGTGCGTGGTATGATTGATGTTAGTGATTTATTACAGAACAACAAAAAGTAAACATACTGGGAGAGGTAAAATAAGCTCCTTATAATACTGAACTAGCAAATTGACATATAAGTCAATTTTGCGAATAATTTTTCGCTTTTGTAGCATGGCCGCGCAGTCCGCTTTTCTGAAATATTTACGTTGTGCTGACGTCATGTTCCACCTCCTTGCTCATTCACTGAACCAGATTTTATGTCGTTGTATTGCATTCTCACTAACCTCAAAAGAACCACAATAACATACGCAAATCCGTCAAGATGTCAAAGCGTCGTTAACCACGCCTTATATATGATGCGTTAGAAAATGGAATCGAAATCAAACCTTGACAACAGCAACATCCGCACCATTCAAAATTCATTAAAAAGGATGGTGGATTGATGGACTTGTATTAATTCTTGCAGCTCATTTCCCAGTGAAGATCTAGATCCTCCATGAAAATATCCACCTACGGGGCTGATATCACTTGTTCGAGCAACCGAAACCACAGACGCTGGTCACTAACTGGAATCCATTAACATCATGATAGGCCACATGACGCCGGGATTAATTACAAAAGCAAGTTTGAGCTGACCATTCCATTGATGGACCGTCTAGATCATAAAAATCGTGGAACACAGGGACTACTAACTCGTATAGGTAGGCCACCTGTCCATTCACATAAGGCTGATAGAGATAAACAGAGCGGTGAATACCACGCGTTTCAAATCTAGAGCATGAACTGCTTTTACATGAAAGTTGCGAGTTTACTGAATAAAATGGATGAGGTGTGTGAATTCAGCAATGCTAATAATGCTCATCTGATAAGAATATCTGAAACTTGGATATTTTGGTGGAGTTTTGTTCTCTGATCTCAGAGAACAAAACTCCACCAAAATCATCCACCTGAGCTACAAATCTTCTCCACCATCTCGAATCTTGGATATCTCAATTTACGGACCAGGAGCCAGCGATACACGAGAACTCTTTGTTTATTAACAACAGTAAAGGAGGAATTGTGTGTAGAGTATCCTTATACTAACGATCTTGCCTGGAGTCAAATCGAGTGCACAATCAAGAGTTTATCAATTTTGATGAATCCGTGTGGTACTGAGTAGGACTGTCTATCACCTTGGCGCGTCTAGTTGGAGTGATCTACAGGATGCTCACTGCTGACATGGAGTACGACAATCGTACGCCAGGAGGGTTATTCCGCTCTACTCGTCCCGGATTCATTCATAACCTGATTTTAGGAGACTCCAATCTTCCTAAAGTCTAGTCCGTTGAACATACGTATAGTGGAGGTGAAAGCTCTACTGAGGCTCGGTTCTTCAAGCTCATTGAGGATCTTGGATTATTCGAAAATGTGAAGTTGGCCACCCGTTGAAGGAACAGTCAGACACCGTCGCACCTAGACTGGGTGCGACAACCTCACAATCCTGGCTCCCTTACGGGAAAGCAATCACACCGTCATAGCCTTCAGTTTTATCAGCAAAATTAAGCTAAGACATCCCACCAACAACAGGCACTGGAATTTCAAACGGTTAAATGTGTCAGCTTTACAGAACAATCTACATCAGGTAGTTTGGGAAATTCGCCGTCATTTGAGTGTGGATGTCCATTTGGATTTCGTACTGCACACAATCTTATGTGCTGTATGGCAGTTTGTTCCTCAAATAGTCTCCAAAATCTACACACTTCATTTTCTAAGCCACGAAGGCACTTTTGGGCGGACTGCAACAACGGCTCATACAGGTATCCCAAACAAGTAAGGAACATATACACCAAGGCAATAAGAAAGGACAGGCTTCAATATCAGGTAAATATTATTTATCTCCAGTCCGAAAAGCCTACCCCGTTATGTAACCTCTCTTCGACAAGCCAAAACTGAAGTTTTCCAACTACTAGGTCCTATTGGCCCAAACAACAACGACGGTAACGCCACTAATCTCCTGGATGAATAGTACTCTCGGACATTTCAACCGACCCACATTAATTGCATTATTGAAAGCTTTCGAAGTGAACTTGAGCTCTGACTTAGTGTACCGGAAGCTGCAGAACATCAGAAAGGACACTTCTCTTGGTCCAGATATGGTTCACTCTGCTATACTGAGAGAAGCAGCTTCAATCCTGGCAAAAACGTTGAACGTGATGTTCCCAAACTTGCTACGCCGAGGCAAATCACCGGAAATTCGGAAGATGGCCCAGATCACACCAATTTTCGAAGGAGATAGACAAAGCGAACCTTCAAGCTACCTCCCAGTGGTTCTTCTCTCTATGCCTTCAAAGATTACGGTATACACGACTATTTATTATCCTAAGACTTCTTTTCACTCCAACAGCACGGTTTCTGAAAGGGCCATTCTTATATAACAAACCTGCTGACTGCGGTGGACTGGTGGACAACCATCCTTGGTCTCTAAGGAAAGGTTGACGTCATTTGCCTTGACATCTCAAAAGCTTTTGACTAAATCAACTATACACGTCCTATCAATAAGCTTGAAGATGCCACAGGTATTTTTAGTTTGACAACAAATTAACCATTGACACCTTCTATAATTGAATCGTGCCCACCCAGTGAAATTAATGATCAGAAACGAGAAAATTCGAGGATATATTTGATAGACTATATATAGAGAATCGAGTGATCTAGACTGGCTAGCGATTGCAGGAGAAGTTGATCACGGCGACCCCACTCGTGAACCAGTGTGGATGTGTGGCAGAGCGCTTTCAGCTTGGTAAGTTCATTAAAACTAATATGGTCAGCATCAAATGACGAAAACCTACATGGCTATTGATTTTGGGGATTTATTTACAGCTCCAAGCTCAAGCGATTAGATGTCAAGTCACCTTTAATTGACTGACTCACTCCATATCTTAAAAATCGACATTTTATGGTCAGGGTTAACTCACTTTCTCTCAGGCTATGGAATGTCCTAGTGGGGTCCCCCCAAGACTTCAGTACCAGGACATCTTTTCTTGATTTATAAACCTTATAAACACACTGATCAGTCTGCATCCTACTCTGATCTTCCCTCAGCCACACTTAACGTGCACCGTTTACTTGGACAAGACATATTACTACCTTGCATCTCGCTTGTCGATATAAATAAGAGCAGTCACATACCGTTAGAGTCGACATCATTTGTCAGTCCAAACAAAAACACCACATGTTGTGAGCAGTATTTAGACAGTGCTGTTGATCCCAAACACCCAGCAATCTCACAATCGGCCATCCTGAGTAGCGGCCCACGGAGTACATGTAAGCCTGCCTACAATAGCCAGCCCGGTGATGTAGATCTTGACTACTCACCCAGACGGATACTCCATCCTCCAACTAAGTATGCACAAGGTGACCACCAGGTAGACACTTGCAACAGGTTTGTATGTAACCATACCGACCTTAAAAACTTTCTTATAAATTCCAGTAATCCCACCACTGGTAGATCTAAAAGCAGCCAAACAGAACTTAGCCTCACCCAAACTATTCAAGACCTATTACCTTACAAATATTTAATCAGTGTTCCAGAAAATCCCGATCTGGAAATTATAAAAAACACTGAAAAAGTAATTGACCATATATCATCTGAAGTGTTGAAAAGACTTCAGTGTATGCAGAATGTTATTGTGTATAATATACCTGATAGTACGAACATAAAGATTGCTAAAAATACTCTGCTACAAGAATGTGGATTGTCGCAATCTTGGTGTGTAACAAGAAGATTACGTAAGGCACACACTAAAGCCTCCTGTCCCATTCTATTTCAGTTTGGTAGCACCACTGAAGCTAATCACCTCCTCAATAGTTAGTCATTACTGAGGCGTATTCCAACATTTAAAAAGATTAGGATCATTCATGACAGGACCGCTATCCAGCGTCGAATCTGCAATGGAACACAAACTGATCAACCCAGCTTACGTAGCCGTGGCAGCTACAGCTCTTGTCACTGCACAAACCCTAAAATATCATACACTGCCCCCCCAAAAAACGGAGGCACGTCGGACACTGCTATTAGTCCTAAGGACAAGACCGCACATAAAGCAGCTACAACCACTCACCCTCAGCCCAGACACTCAGCTACCCCAAAATGCCAAACCACTTATGCCTCAATAGCGTCCAAGTATTACCCTAGCGGCCCTTATAAAATGCCTAAAAATGATCCTCCCAGGGATCGCGCTAACAGCTACAGACCCGCGGACACCGCTGTGCGAAAAAATACCAAACTCTCCGTAAAAACCCACCAATACTCCAGCACCCCAAACCCAAAACATGCACCTTCTCATAGTAATAGAATGCCCTACAACAAACATAGAGAACTGGCAACACCCACTCATCCTAATGTGAAACGACACTCGACAAGAACCACACCCTCACGTGATACCCATAAGTCATATGGTGTCAACCTTGTAAGCCCCATGAACCAACACAAAACTATACACAACAGAAACACCTCTCCTGGCAACAATAACAGGCATTCCTTCATCCCTTACCAGAAACATACAACCTCCCCAACTGACCACAATAGGACTAAAATTGCCCACCGCACACGAGGAAGCCATAACGCTGGCCTACTTGGGAACCCACCTACAGATTCTAGGTACTATCCAAGTCAAGCCACCCAATACAACGGTTTAGTCCCCCCTAATTCGACATGCACACTATCTCATCCTTTTTTATCTCTCTCCCCCTCAACATTACTGCTATGGGGTCTCCAAATGTTGAGGGCGACAATCCCACTATTCTGAAACCATCTATATACTCCGATTTAATGGGGAGTAGCACATCCTACTCAACTTCGATAACTGTTTCTAGTCTTGAAAACTCCTTGACTGAACCCCCTGATCATTCCCCGGACACATTACCTAATCATTCGACTCTACCTTCCACTCTTAGACATACTTCTTTCACCAAAACCACACCCGACTACCCTTCTTGCATTAACCCTAATGGTAATAAACTAAACACTCATCAATATGGAGTCAACGCTCCCAATTCTTCCTTTTCTCAGGGCAAAACAGACAAACCACTCGGTTTACATCATACCCTTCTACTAGACAAACAGTCACCGTACCTGACACTTATGTTAATCAACGCTAGATCTGTACAAAGTAAGATGACTTACCTACGCACCCTATTGCTTTTAAACAACCCCTCACTTGTTTTGATAACGGAAAGTTGGCTGTCCTCCGATACCACAGACACATTTCTACAAATAGACACCTATGAGCTCTTCCGCTGTGATCGAGTCACCAAGAAGGGTGGCGGTTGTCTCGTCTATGTATCAAAAAATTTGAGAGCGGAAACCTATAGCGACCACGTCCTGAGCAAACTTCCTGAATCGATATGGCTTACTGTGCACACTCATGAATGTAAAATACTAATCGGATGCATATATCGAGCTCCTAACACTCCTAGTTCAACTGACACTATTATAAGTGAGTCATTTGCTCAGGCTGCCTCGCTTGACTTCACATACAAAATTGTATGTGGTGATTTCAACCTTCCCATCATCAACTGGACGGTACATTCTGGCCCATTGTGCTTTGAAAACATACTTAGGTCCTTAGACATACACGGTTGACAACAACATGTACACCTGCCTACACGAAATCACAACATTCTTGACTTGATATTCTGTCATAGTGTCACACCAACATCAATGGTGGTTAGCGAAAAGTTTCACAACAGCGATCATAAAATAGTCCTCTGCACCCTTCCGATTCTTGCCATATGCAACAAATTAAAGACATTAAAAACGCGATTCCAATATAGAGACTATGCAAACGCTGACTGGGAAAACTTTCGATTTCTAATAAAGCACTCTGACTGGGGCAGTTTCTTTACCAGTAATAACCTCTTAGAAACATTAGAAATATTCAATATCACCACCAAATCTGCACTAGACACCACTATACCCTCTAAAATTGGTTTTAAAACAGTTACTCCCTATATAAACCAAAAGACTAGGTCTAAACTGAGAAAACTGAAAAGGATGTACTATATATCAAAAGACTTCAGTGCCCTGCACCAGATATACTCTGTACTTGACGGAGTACAAAGTCAACACAACAAGCATAAACAGGTACAGGAACGTACTGCGCTCGCTGCTGCATCTAAAGCCCAAGCCCTATGTCGTCTCCTCACGAAACGCATAAGAAAGAACACAGACAACAACATTCACTCCTTACTGCACGATGGAGTAACGTATAATGACCAAACCGTCATATGTGAACTATTAAGTGAATGGTTTTCTCACAATGGGAATACATCTGATGCCCCAGATATCGACATAAAGTGCACCGGCAAAAACTATCTTAGTACCATAAACTTCGACATTATGAGTATACATACCGCCATTAAAACCCTTAAACCAAATGCGAGTTCTGGTGCCGATGACATCCCTTCAATCGTTTATAAAATGTCAGGGCCGGACATACAGACGCTACTACTCAAAATATACACATTATCTTTAGAGACAGGTACATATCCGGAAACCTGGAAGGTAACGTATGTTCTACCCAAACACAAATCCGGACCGAGAAACCTGGTAGAAAACTACAGACCTATAAATATCACTCCAGTCATATCACGCATAATGGAAAAAGTGATACAAAATCAACTATCTGATCACCTACTCAAGGAAGATCTAATAGACCCGTCACAACACGGCTTCATTAGAACAAGGTCGTGCAGTACATGCCTGATAGACTTCTTTAACGAGGTTACTCGTATGCGTGACCAGAAGAAACTAGTTATTATACTATACTTCGATATTAAGAAAGCCTTTGATAAAGTACCTCATAATCTTCTAATCAACAGACTGAAGTCAGTTGGAATTATAAATCCCCTTTTGCAATGGATCAAGTCTTTTCTTACGAACAGATATCAAATAACCAAGATTAACTCTAATACATCTACACCTCGACCGATAACCAGTGGTGTTGTGCAGGGTAGTGTCTTGGGTCCATTGCTCTTTATAATCTACATCAACAATATATGCAGGTGTTTCAGCACAGGTAAGACCTACCTCTATGCCGATGACTTAAAGGTCATCTATAAAACTGACATTTGCGATTTACGCAGTACTATGCAAACAATCCAACATGAACACAACATGGTAGATGACTGGTGCAAACGCTGGAGGTTAGAGCTCAACATAGAGAAATGCGGCTGGTTATGTATAGGAGACACGTCTCTTAAAATGAAACTAACAATTAGCGATCACGCACTCCCCAGACTGGCATCAGTAACTGACCTAGGGGTACATTATTCACACAGTCTTAATTTCTCTGAACACATCTCAGCCAAAGCATCCAAAATGCGGAAATTGCTTGGCTTCATTCTCCGTAATTTCTATCAAAATGAATCTAAAATCCTTCTTTACAAAGTTTGTGTAAGACCTATCGTTGAATACTGCTCGTTCTTATTTTCCAACCTACGTCTATCTGATATACTAAAGGTGGAAGGAATACAACGAGACTTCACCCGCAAAATACTTAAGACTGGCTCGGTCATTGACTACAGTTCTCGATGCCAAATCTTAGGAATAGCACCCCTTTGGGAGAGAAGGCTTAGGTCTAATTTGATTCTCTACTTCAAACTACTCAAAAACCTTACTTACTCAACATGTCAGATAATTCTTGCCCGAGATTCACATGAATACGAACTTCGAAACAAAGTATCTACGGTCAAAGTTGAGAAATACAGATCAAAAACTCGGGAAAACTTCTTCCTCACCAAGTATGCAATAATATGGAACAGTCTTCCTTCCGAGACTCGCATGGCAGATGAACTACATACGTTTGTGAAACTGCTTGATCAAGCCCTCACTCGCACTGATCTTGCACGTACGAACACATCTGCACCCCACTCAGACATCATAGGCTCTCTCCATGTCTAGACCAAAATGGACTTCAAGTTCAGTTTGCCTTATTTTTCCTACTTTGCAGTTGTATTAATTACTTTTTCCACCCCATTTCTTCACTTGAAGTAGACAGGTAACTCACTGGACCTATCATTACTGTCAAACTAAACTCGGTTGATAAGGGACACTCACTACCACCCTAAAAAGTCAAGAGGACCCCACAATCGGCTGCCTACTACCAGTGGTCTTGCATCTATGGAACCTGTTACCAATCAACTGGTTAAGACAACAGAAAATAACATCAGCACCAAGTTACTGTGAGTTCCTTCCTGTTTATCCTATATTAACTTTTTACTCTTCTGTACACAATGTTGACTAGCAATTAATATTATTTCTCTACTCGTTCCCTTATCCACAACTCATACTTCTATACTTTTTCCGCCTGCTTAAATAAACAACTATCCTACAATATACCCTTCTTAACGCTTATACTCTGTTTGGCAAACTATACTTTATACTATAGTCAACAGAGGCACTGCATCGATGCTTTACCCACAGTCCACAGCTTGTAACTGCCTGATAAGCTTGTAAAATGGTACTTATAGAAATAGTGCTTTCCAACAAGTTGTGAAACAGAGGATTGTGTGAGGTTTGACGTATGTACAAAAATAAGCTTAAATGAGCCTAACATCACAAAAGGAGGGAGGGTGGAGTTACTGACCAGCAAGCATTGACGGTGAGGGCGATAACTTCAATCCACCCGTGTTTGTGGGGACAGAACATTTTGTATGTATCAGGCTCTTTATAATTGAGAATAAGACAGTCAATCTAAGATATAGATTGTCTTCCTACGCTCACCACTCAGACTCATGTTTCCAATAATATGCTGGATTAGCTATTCTACTAAGACAACCTATAACATGCTAACTCGGACTTTTACACTAGGATTGCGTGGCTGACATCGGATGGACAAAAAAAGAAAAGAAAAAAGACAATAAAAGATATAGTCACTAGTATTCTTAACACTTCACCCTCTATATATACACTCTTCTAATAAACCGCTTCCCTTGTACCAACCTTGACTTCCCTTCCTTCATGTGAGCTTACTCCAACTTGTTAAACATCACTACTCGTTGTTCTTTATTAGTACATTTTCTAATATGGAGCCTCTGACTTCACTCTAACAAGACATAATATTAATTTATTCTAATTTATTATACCTCTGTCCGTTCTACTACACAATGTTAAGCAATCTTTGGCGTTCATATCCAAGTGCCTTGCTGCTCCTCTGTTTCTTTTTTTTCTCCTTCAGAATCTTGCTCTGAGAGCACAACTATGAAACTTCTGACGTTTGGAGCAAACTTAACGTACGCGTCCTCTCAAGGTCATAGTTTACAGCAAGCGCTCTACGATCTCACTTTATAACAACTATAAACTTAATAAGTTGGGAAGCATTTTGCGAACCAACAAATATTGTAATTTATAGATCATGCCTGTAAAAACGGTGTGTACCTGCACGTGCAGAAATATATTATTATTATTAACACGTCGTCAGACTCATGACGTTTTGCTGATGATGTGAAACTTTGGAGAGATGAACGCGACCCGGACGATAAACCGGCACTTCAGGAAGACCTAGCTCAACTTTAAATCTGATCAGATGACGACGGACTTACCTTTGGCACTTCAAAGTGTAAAGTAGTCCATCTGAGAAATGTTACAGACTACGGCTACAACTTAGAAGACTGTATAAGTGTCACAGGTTTAAAATGATCTAGGAGTGTTGGAACCCTACGACTTGAAGTCTTACGCTAACTGCGATAAAAACATCTTTAGAGCAAATCTTGCAGTCGTAACATTGACCAGTTTGATGAAAGAACGTTCCACATAACCTTAAAGAGTTTCATTCATCCCCATTTAGAGTAAGGCAACATAGTATTTCCTCCCTCACTCCGAAAAGATAAGGAATGCATTTAACGGCGAGCCAGAAACACAGTACGGGGACTCAAATTTAAGCCTTATGTAGAGCGCCTCCAATCACTAAGGCTTTACACACTAGAGTACAAAATTGTATCTTACTATGATTTAACCATTTCATTTTCCTCTTTTAACGTCAATATGCCTAAATTCTCTGTTTTGGAAGACAAAAAATAAGGGCATGTAAGGTGCAAATTTATCACTAAGTAATTTGAAAAATATAATCAACTCACCTCTAGTTCTCCGATACGACAAGGGGAATAGTTCGATCTTAACCAGTCAACCACCATACCGGAGTTTCGCTATTCCGGGAATCAGCTTAGTTGATGTTCTCTGAGTCTTTCTCAAGAGCTTAGTCTTTTCTAAGCAGGGGCCAGCTGTTTGTAATAATAATAATTTATTCTTAAATAATAGTTTGTTACATGAGCCATTCCAGTTTACAGGCGGGATCAAATGTTTACAAATGCTACAGCTTTTGCCGTAGTAAATTACTCAGTTGGGGTGATGCTTGATAAGATATGAATGTGGATGGTTTTAGTAAGACCCGTATTGTCAATATCACTTGACGCGCGTTTCAAAAAGGGTAATGATTTTGTACGGCACAGTCAGGCTGTTACGCCATGGATGTTCGCGCATATTTGACATTGTCGAGGATCAGGTATGAACAGTTTTCTTTCCATCTCACGTTTATTTTCGTAATGCTTTTGTTTCTTACATGACATTTATTGCAGTTTGTTAGTAATTTGACATATTTGTTGCTGACAACCTGTGTGAATGTTTAGTAAGCTTAATGTGGTTATTTGTAACACCGCTAATTCGGGCTAGTGAAATTCACAGTTTATTAAGTCAAAAATAGTCCATAATCACAGTTTTGTGTAAAAATGAGCGTTAAGAACCTTTAAATATAATTCAACTCCTTAATTATGGTGGTGTTGAACGTGGATATTAGTAAGTGTTTGTAAACTGTAGGTTGAAGCAATTAAGTTAACCGATTGGCATCATAAACATAGTATAAAGCAAACTACTAACATAGTGAGTCGTTAGTAGTTATGGGGATTTGAAGCTCTCAGTGTGCTATATGACACAACTCTATAAGAAATAGAATCAAATAACAAGTATTAATGAATTAATTCTTGAATTCCTACCGCATTACAGACTGACTCGGTATAAGTTCAAGGCAGATCAGGCCATATACATGGCGAAAACTGAACGAGCAATCCAACCTAAAACACAAATTTCTAACACTAATATCTCCATTCTGGCCACGAAACTCAGCTAAAGTAACAAAGTAGTAAAATATAGTATAAGATAATTTGCGGAGATGAATAATGTTTAATCTGGAAGACAAGTTCATCAATAGATGGTCGATTCTTAACAGCAAGCACGTACTGTAAGATCCGTTTTGAACATTTTATGTGTGTGTGAAAATCCCTTCATGTATATACTTGCACTATGTTCCTATTGATCCCCTTAGTTGTACATTGTTAGTTTTTGGATTACATCTGAATTGTTAATATTTGTATTTTATCATAGTTTTTATTTTTATTACGCCTTCACTAAGTTTTTGTGCTTCTTCCCGAACTGCATCTATGTTGTTTTACTTGACACTTGTTCTTGGCGGCAGCCATATTGATTTGCTCCTCCTTTTGTGTGTGATCTATTCAGTCATTATAGAATAGCGCTGATTTGCTGTAACTGTTTAGATTTGATTGACTGAACAATTAATGGTTGAATAGCCGGGTGATAATATTTGTTTAAAACCGCTATTTACCCGATTACTTGTTTTGATTTTAACGGGCAAGGGCGCGTGTCTAACGTACCTGGACGGCTATTCATTTGTTCGAACCGTAGTTCGGATTCTACACGTTCTACTCAGGCATATTTTGCTTCCGTCTTTGCTGACCAGTGGACACTTATTTTCTTTTCTGATTGTTTATGAGTTGTGGTCATGTCAGTAATCTAATTACCCATGTTGGAGTTATATGAAAAAATGAGCTGTGAAACCATCTGTATTTCATTCCCTTCCTTAATTATGGTGGTGTTGAACACAATTAATCGTATGAAATTATGGTCTAGTTAGGTACTGATACTAATTTGATAATAAACGTAACCCGACGACGGTAAATATGTGACATGGGTGCCTTATATGTAAGACCATACGTGGAAGTAGCGTTACATATTCCTTCTTAATTCTTAGACACTTACTCTTGAAAATTAATAGTATTCATACCCATGAAAGTAGGAATAAGAGGAAAATAAAAATTACGTAAAAGTTTATTGAATCATCATTAATACTGAAACATAAAAACAAGTTTACAAGCTGTTATTGATAATTCTTAAACAATAATTGTTGACTTTGTTTCTCAACTTCTGTCGCGAAACCTTCACCACATTTTTCAATGATGTGATGCCCTTAAATTCTTTGGAGTCGTAGAATCCTTAAATAATCACCACTCCGAATCGGTAATGCATTTGTTGTGTTATTTTGGAAGTTCTGAGTAATATGTGGCTTCCATCTGCTGCAATGCTTGAGAAGTTGATGGGCTATGGATTTCATATTTTACAAGTAATTAAGCTTACCTGTAATAGTTCGTCTTTTGACATATGCCAGTAGCATATAGCGGCAACGATATCGACTCGTAACAAGTATTCTACAATTGCACTCACAAGTGCTTACATCCACTTCATAATGCTGTCCGCATTCAACCATAAACAACTAGTCTCCGTTTTCCTCTTGTAGAATTTGATGACATATCCTTGCTCTTCCACTCTTACACGGAACTTTGATTAGAAACTAAGGAATTTAGATTTAAACGTCAGATATTAGTTAAAGTCCTCACGTTTTTGATTCACTTTCAAACCTTCCGATTTCTGCTTATGACCAGATGTACAGTGAAATGTAACAAACAGGTATTTAAACCTGAAATCCTTCAGCAACTTACTTTCCGTGTGGATGTAATGAGTATAGGTAGTTTGAGAAGGGATAAAATTATTCTTCCATACTTTTTGGAACTCTTCTAGTGCTGTCAGAGTCATGCCAGCATGGAAAACGCTTGTTCAATATCATACTTTGGAAAGCGTCGCTAAGGCCGAATGAAATGCCATTTGAGCATGAAGCACTACAAACAGAAATCATTATTTATAAAACAATTTACTCCTTCAAAGAATAATAACCCAAGGAAGTACTACAAATATTTTGGATTTACCAGTGACTTGACATGTCATTGGGGTTTACTGCAGCAGTTGAAATCACAGATCAAGTTACGAAGCAACGACAGAGCCAACGTGTATACTACAAAACAGAGAACGCTAAATTCATGCTTTTGGCAGTTATTTTGTGCTTTTCAACGCAGCAAAAGATGACTTGAATATGAACAAATGTGATACTCATGTAACCCAAAAAGCCCACAACAACTAAATTACGGAATGACCGCCTCTTGTCAGGCCGTTCAAGGTCGTTGAAACGAAAGGCTCTGACGTTTTGCCCGTGCCTTTCGTACTTGTTGCGATTATCCTTACTTTCGTGTACTTGTTGTATCAAAAGCATTTTCGATCCACTTTAACTTGAAGTATTTAGGTTAAGGTTTTAAAACTTGCTACACTTTGTCTTGTAGTACCTTCTTTCTCATTGACTGACACCTATGTTCATACCGCGATCATATCGCTTTAAACCTGATTACAATGGTTGGTTGTATTTATAAATATGGGCAGCTAAACTGTTTGTTCCCTATGGAGGGAGGAATGCAGTGCAATGGGTGCAAAAAGTGGTTTCATAAGATGTGCACGCGTTCAAGTCCCACAGCATACTAAAGATGCTCGAAACATAACTCGCATTGGTTTTGCATATTTTGCTTTACAAATAAGACGTTACTAATCCAGGAGGCTATGAGCCCATTAGCTTTGGCCTGTAAGAAGAAAGATGGTGGTTGCCCAGGTACTGATGTCGAAGATTGCGTCAGTGTTGTGAGCGCTGTCATGGCATTCGTCAGACACCCAACTGTGCGACAGGCAATTGAGCCTTCTACCTCGAAACAGTTAATCAGCGGTTGCCATTAGACATTGGTGGCCAAGTTGCTACAGCGGAAACTAATGATCCTGATAAAACCATCACCGTCCCGAATACTTCCGATGAAGATGTTGCGACTAACCTACAGCGTTTGCACCAGTCCTCTATAATGTTGAGGTCGTGTTGGATTGTTTGCATAGTACTACGTACTTTATCAAAGGCTTTTTTAATGTCGAAGTATGGTATAGTAACTAGTTTCTTCTGATCACATATACGAGTAACCTCGCTAAATAAGTCTATCAGACATGTACTGCACGACCTTGTTCTAATGAAGCTATGTTGTGACAGGTCTAGATCATTCTCAAGTAGGTGATCAGATAGTTGATTTTGTATCACTTTTTCCATTATGCGTGATATAACTGGAGTGATAGTTATAGGTCTGAAGTTTTCAACCAGGTTTCTTGGTCCTAATTCGGGATATGTACCTATCTATAAAGACAATGTGTATATTTTGAGTAATAGCGTCTGTATTTCCGGTCCTGACATTTTATAAAGGATTGGAGGGATGTCATCGCACCAGAACTCTCATTCGGCTCAAGGATCTTAATGGCGGTATTTATACTCTTAATGTCAACGTTTATGGCACTAAGATAATTTTTGCTGATGCACTTTTTGTTATTATCTGTAGCATGAGATGTATTCCCCTTTTGAGAAAACCATTCACTTAATAGTTCACATATGACAGTTTGGTCATTATACGTCACTCCATCGTGCAGTAAGGAGTGGATGTTGTGATCTGGGTTCTTTCTTATGCGTTTCGCGAGACGACATAGGGCTTGAGCTTTAGATGAAGCAGTGAGCGCAGTACGTTCCTCTGCCTGTTTAAGTTTGTTGAGTTGACTTTGCACTCCGCCAAGTACAGAGTATATCTGGTGCAGGGCACTGGAGTCTTTTGATATTCAGTACATCCTTTTCGGTTTTCGTAGTTTAGACCTAGTCTTTTAGTTTACATAGGGAGTAATTGTTTTAAACCCAATTTTAGAGGGTATAGTAGTGTCTGGTGCAGATGTGGTGGTGATATTGAATATTTCTAATGTTTCTAAGAGGTTATCACTGGTAAAGAGGCTGCTCCAGTCAGAGTGCTTTATTAGAAGTCGAAAGTTTTCCCAGTCAGCGTTTGCATAGTCTCTATGATGGAAACGTATATTTAATGTCTTTAATTTGCTGCACATGGCAAGAATCGGAAGGGTGTGGAGTACCATTTTACGATCGCTGTTGTGACACTTTTCGCCAACCACCATTGATGTTGGTGTAATATTGTGACAAAGGATCAAGTCAAGGATGTTGTGATTTCGTGTAGGCGGGTGTACATGATGTTGTCAACCGTTTATGTCTAAGAATCCAAGTATGCTTTCAAAGCACAATGGGCCAGAATGTATCGTCCAGTTGATGGTGGGAAGGTTGAAATCACCACATGCAATTTTGTAAGTGAAATCAAGCAAGGCAGCCTGAGCAAATGACTCACTTACAATAGTGTCTGTTGAAGTAGGAGTGTTAGGAGCTCTATATATGCATCCGATTAGTATTTTACACTCATAAGTGTGCACAATAAGCCATATCGAATCAAGAAGCTTGCTGAGGACATGGTCGCTATCGATTTCTGCTCTCAAAGTTTTCAACACATAAACAAGACAACCACTTCCCTTCTTGGTGACTCGTTCACAACGGAAGAGCTCATAGGTGTCTATTTGTGGATATGAGTCTGTGGTATCTGAGGACCTTTAGTTTATTACCAGTAGGGTTAATGCGAGAAAAAGAGTTGGAGGTTAGTTTGGTGAAAGAAGTATGTTTAACAGTGAAAAGTAGAGTTGAATGGTTAGGTAGTGTATTCGTGGAGTGATCAGGAGGTTCGTTCGAGGAGCTTTTAAGACTGGAAGCAGCTATCGACATTGAAAAAGATGTGCCCATTAGGTCAGAGTATATAGATGGTCTCAGAATAGTGGGACTGTCGCCCTCAATATCTGAAGACCCCGTAGCGGCACTCTTGAGTGGGAGAGAGATATAAAAGGAGGAGATGGTGTATATGCCAAATTAGGGGGATTAAAGTGTTGTATAGGGTAGTTTGACTTAGATAGAATCTAGAATCAGTAGGTGGGTTCCCAAGTAGGAAACGTTATGGCTTTCTTGTGTGCGGTGGGCAATTGCAGTCCTATTACGTGTGCTGGTTCATGGACCATACAAGGTTCACAATATATGACTTACGGGTGTCACCCATAGGTGTGGTTCTTGTCGAGTATGGTGTCACGTTAGCATGAGTGGGCACTGCCAGTTCACTATGTTTATTGTAGGGCATTCTAGTACTAAGAAAGGGTGCGTGTTTTGGTTACGGGGTGCTGGAGTACTGGTGGGTTTTTGCTGAGTTTAGTATTATTTTGTACAACGGTGTCTGAGCGTCTGTAGCTGTTAGGGCGATTCCTGGGGGATTTATTTTAGGCCTTTTATCGATGCCGCTGTGGCACCGTTGGCATTTTGAGGTAGCTGAGTGTTTGGGCTGAGGATGAGTGGTTGCAGCAGCATGTGACGTGCCTCCGTTTTTGGGAGGGGTAGTGAATGAGGTTTTAGGATTTATTCATTGGCAAGCGCTAAAACTGCCGCTATTACGTAGGCTGAGTTGATTAGTTTGTATTCCATTGAAGATTCGACGCTGGATAGCAGTCCTGTAATAGATGATTCTAATCTTTTTAAATGTTGGAATACATCTCAGTAATGACTGACTATTAAGGAAGTGATTAGCTTCAGTGATACTACCGAACTGAAACAGAATGGGACAGGAGGCTTTAGTGTGTGCTTTACGTAATCTTGTTACACAATAAGATTGCGACAATCCGCATTCTTGTAGAAGAGTATTTTTAGCAATCTTTGCGTTCGCATTATCAGGTAAATTATACACAATGACATTCTACATATACTGAAGTCTTTCCACCGTTTCAGATGATATATGGTCAACTACTTTTTCAGTGTTTCTTATAATTTCGAGATCGAGATTTTCTGGAACTTCGACTAAATATCTGCAAGGTAATAAGCCTTGGATAGTTTGGGTGAGGCTAAGTTCTGTTTGGCTGCTTTTAGATCTACCAGTGGTGGGATTACTGGAATTTATAAGAAAGTTTTTAAGGTCGGTATGGTTACATACAAACCTGTTGCAAGTGTCTACCTGGTGGTCACCTTGTGCATACTTAGTTGGAGGATGGAGTATCCGTCTGGGTGAGTAGTCGAGATCTACATCATCGGGCTGGCTATTGCAGGCAGGCTTAAGTGAATTACGTGGACCACTACTCATTATGACCGATTGTAAAATTGTTGGGTGTTTGGGGTCAGTCGCAGTGTCTAAATATTAGTCACATGTAACGCTGTTGTTTGAACTGACAAATGATGACGACTCCAACGGTATGTGACTGCTCTTATTTATATCTACAAGAGAGATGCAAGGTTGTGATGTCATGCCCAAGTAAACGGTACACGTTTAGTGTAGCTGAAGGAAGATCAGAGTAGGATGCAGACTGATCATTGTGTTTGTAAGGCTTCACGTTATTCGCTTTGGTGACTGCTTTAAATCTTTTGCAGATGCTATAGATATCAGGAGAGATAATCTATTTTTTTAGATGACCTTGACATTATTGAAGGTAGTGTAAATGTGAAGTTCAATTAAGTGAACATCAATACTGAAGGACAACCGAATTATATATGACACAGAATTACAGATTTACTTGGTAAAATAGAAAAACCATACTATATTACTTAATTTGCAAAATGTTCAACAAGTGTCTCGAACTTCATTGTTCTTGCATTTCCATACTAATTGCTTTCTATTCCCGCTCTTTCTCTCTTGATCTTCTCAATCTTCTGCTGCCAGACATTACATTCCTGACTCGCATCATATACTACTTATATAAATACCAGTGGCGCGCACCACACTCGCCTCTCCTTTGAATAAGTTGTCGTCGTAGTTTTTCTGATCGTCGTACAGCTGTCTTCTTTGGCGCTTTTCGTGACTCACGCACATGATGATCTTGAAACTGTAGCGTGGCGTCGAGTTGAGATTAACTATGAACACCGCTACCAAGAAACACGTGCCAAGTTAATCAGAAGGCAAGGGTTGGACGTAACCAAATAGATCCATAAAATCCCCGAGAAGCCAAATATCAGAAGACAGTTAATGGACCAAATCGAAATATATTCGCTGGCGATCTCGTGGCATCGAAAGGATACCGAGATCGTGCCAGGATACAACCTTGGTTACAGAAGGTAACCGAATTCGCGCGAAGTTACAATCAAAGTGTAAGTAAAAGAATGGAAGCACAAAATAGCTGTCATTAGCACAGTCAAACAAAAGCACGTTAAAACAAACACTGGTACAGTTGGTTATAATAATAATTGTTTTTATTAAACCAGTCGTGTTCTCGTGATACACGTGAGTCACTACAAAACCATCTCTGCAGTTGACTAGCATTTACGCACTTCTGCTAATCTTCTCTCCGGATCGTGTAAACCGAGTCACGTCTCTTCGTGATAACGTACGGTCCCTCCCATTTTGGGATCAGCTTTCCCGACTCTGATCCCCTTGCTATGTTACTTTTCCGTTCTCTGCATTTTACTAGGTCCCCCACTGCAAGAGGTTTCTACGTCCTTCCCTGTTGTTCCGCGTCCTTTATTACTGATGTTTGTTTCTTTTCCACGTTCCCTATTGCCTACGTTCTCTCTTTTGTTAACCTTGTTGTCGTCCACTTCTGTTGTTGTGGCCTTGTCTTATTATGCATTGGAAGTCGTGTCTGTCTACCATACATGAACAAGAAAGGTGACTTCTTGGTTGTTCTCTGTATGGAGGAACGATGTGCCAGCAAAATCAATGGTAACTCTTTCTCTCAATTTCCTCCTTTAGATGCTAATGATTCCTTTAACGCCCGGTTGTTTCTCTCTTCAAGCCCGTTCGTCTAGAGATGATACGGTGTAGTTTGTATCTTCTTGATGCTAAACTGCTTTAGACAGGCTTTAAACTCGTCAGTTTCAAACCAGGGATCCTGGTCAGTTAAAATCATCTTCGGTATTCCGTGACACGTTACAATATGCCAGATTGCCACTTCGGTTATTAGTTGATACAGCTGACAAGTTAACACGTACTGAACCACATCGTCTCTCATGCCCGTCCAGTATGCACGTTGTCTTAGTAAACCCGTAGCTCTTGCGATGCCTGTATGTGCTACCTGGTGGCACTCGTGTACCATCTTACGCTGACAGTCTTTCACGATCACAGCCACCCAATTCTCGTCATCGTCCTGCCAGATAAGGACTCCAAATGCGTTCAGTCTCAGTCGTTCCTTTTACCGAAGCAGCATTATTATTTCCTTGTCCATTGTTCGTTTGTCGACGTCTGCTATCTCTTTTATCAATCTGATTACCTATCGAAGGTAAGGGTCAGCTTTCTGCTGCCGGACGAGTTCTAATGTGTCCCCCTCTAAACTATTCACCGCGTATGCCGTCAATGGAAGGCGGCTTCCATGTCTGGTCTTGACAAGTTATCCGCCATTACGTTTTCCTTTCTTGTAACATGGCCGATACTGAAGTCATACTCTTGCAGACGGATCATCCATCGCGCCAACTTCCCTCGGGGGTCACTTGCTGTTTTCAACCACTGCAGGGGTTTATGGTCAGTCTCAATGTGAAATTGTCTACCTAAAATGTACGGTCTCCATTTTTCTACTGCCCACACGATTGCTAAACACACTTTTTTGATCGCTGGATACTTCTGTTCAGCGGGTTGCGACCCACGTATTCCACCACTCTATCAGCCTGACTCAATACAGCACCTCTACCATGGCCACTGTAAACAGTTTCTCGGGTTCATGTAGTCTGAGCGTCATCTGACGATCGTCTAGCACGTTTTTGATTCGATTGAACGCTTGTTCGGCAGTCTCAGTCCACGTTAACTTAGTGTTGCTCAACAACTTATATAAGACTGCTGCTATTTCGTTGAAATTCTATTTCGTTGAAAAAACGGACTATAGGACGCCGACCTTCCCAGGAACTGTCTCAACTTCCTTTTCGAATTAGGTACTGCAATATTTTTTATGGTAAGAATTTTCTCCGACAATGGTTTTATTTTTCCATTTCCCACTTTATGTCACAACAACGTGACGCTATTTTTCGCTATCTGCGACTTGTCCTTATTAATTCCAAATCGGAATTCCTCAATTCGCTTTAAGACGGCTTCCACATGCTTGCTGTGATCTGTTTCTGTCAGGCTGTACCCAACTACATCGTCGCCACATACCTGGACACTATCTAGACTCTTGAGCAGTAGCGTCATTAATCTTCTGAACGTGAACGGTGCACCCGCATATCCGAACGGCATTCGTTTAAATTGATACTGTTTACCGCGTACAGTAAATAATGTCTTGCTTCGATCGCTATCTTTTATAGACAGTTGCCAATAATCTGACCGTAAATCCAGCACTGTAAACACCGTGGCATTATGTAGCTGATTCAGTGTTTCCATTACTGTTGGTATTGCACAAGGTTTCAGATCTGTTATATTATTCAAATCTCTGAAGTCGACACAAAATCTATACTTTCCATTCGGTTTCTTTACCAAGAGTACCGGCGAGCTATACGGGCTGTCAGCTTCCCCAATTAGACCTTCTTTCAACATCTCCTGAACATGTCGATTAACCTCAGCCTCTAAATGCATCGGGACATGACGTGTTGCGAATATATTTACTCGATCAATCTTTATCGGGATTTCGTGCTTTACTTCGTCACAAAATTCATACGGCTCCCCATCTTCAGTGAACAGTTTCTCATACTTTGTGCATAACTCGTAAATATTTGGTTTCTTCGTCGAGACGTCCGTTGCACTCTTATTTTAACCACTTTGCTACTTTGGTGTATTGGCAATGAATCACACTTTGTGACCACCTTACCACTTCTTAAGTCAACTGTCGCTTTTACTTCTCCTAGGAAATCTGCTCCTAATATCGGTCTCGATAAGCTTGTGGTTATCACGAACGAAAACGTTATCTCAGCATCACCCACTTTTACGATACTGTTAGATACCCTCAACACCTCTAACATGTGCCCTATTATCTACTAGTGCAACAACCACCAGATTCCTAGGGTGGAAAGAACACACGTTATAACGTCTAAAACATCAGTGGTTTCGTCTTGTTGGACAGTTTATCTTCCAATGTCCTGTCCCTCCACAAGCGTGACATTTATCGTTTCTTTTATGATTCAATCGTATTGACGCTATCTCACGCTCTATCTCCTCACCTGCTTTCTGCACCCGACCGGGGCTACTGCTCGCGTCATCAGCTGACGAGTCACTTTCGCTAGTTCACTGACATCCATCGGTTGCGCTGCGTTCACTAGTTTCAGCTGCTGGCAGACGGTGGCAGACACACTCGCGATAAACTGCGACGTCAACAACTGTGCCTCCGACTCCTCATCCAGACTCGACAGCGCACGGCGTAACAATCTGATAAGCTTCACAGCCAGCACCAGTGGGTCAGCATCGACCGACAGCCTCGCCGACCGGAACTTCTGCAGTGCCTCCTCTCTGTCCACTGGGCTGTCGATCTCCGTCCCTAACCGCTCCGTGACTGTCTCCCACGTCGTCATTCCGCCAGCATCGTCTAAGCTGCCATATACAGCCTTCGCCCCGCCTCTCAGTCGCGTCCCCAGCACCACCAACTCCGCCTTCGGCCACTTCACTCCCACCAGCTCCACCACGGCCTCAAACTCCTTCAGGAGGCTCAGCACATCTCCGTCCTCAAATTCCCTTGGCCATGAAATCTTCATCCTTCGTGGAGGCAGCGACACCAAATGTAGTGAAGGAGAACACATGTGAGAACAACCGAATTATATATAGCACGAAATTACAGATTTACTTGGTAAAATAGAAGAACCATACAATATTACGTAATTTGCAAAATGTTCGATAATTTTCTCGAACTTCATTGTTCTTGTATTTCCATACTAATTGCTTTCTATCCCCGCTCTTTCTCTCTTGATCTTCTCAATCTTCTGCTGCCAGACATTACATTCCTGACTCACGTCATATACTTACTTATTAGACGTGTAAAGTTCTATGGTAGAATCAGATCCAGTATTAGTTAAGAGCAAATATATTAACGTTAATTAGCGAAAAGAGATAGACAGCATGAAAACTAGCGAAATTAATGTATGACAATGAGTCCCAAAATGAGGTGTCAAGTTGGTAGAACCTTATCAGTGATGATTTATTTATCGCTAACAAATGTTAAATTAAAGGGATAAACTGATAGGAGAATAAAATAATGCAACGTGAAAAGAAGATACAACCTTCAAAACGTGACAACTAATTGTTAAGTGGGTGACAGTCAATTTCATGTGTGTCAGGTCCTTCCTAGTGCAGACCTACTGCATGGAATTTGATCAATCATTTGTGAGTACATCCCAGTTCTACGGGAGGTTTGTCGCAGCCCGGATAGCCCGGTGTTAACGTCTCTGACTGTGAAGGTGGGTGACCTGGGATCGAATCCGTTAGGGAGCACCAGTTCCCTCAAGATTACAGATACACCTTGCTGAAGAGTGCTAAATAGCACGAAACCCGGGTGCAGGGTTTCCTGCTCCTGGACTTACATAAATTCAGCTTACAACTCTATGTTAATCCAGTAATTTAATTAACGGTACCTTGTATATAATTCAGATTCGAACTATTTTCCATTTCAAATTGTCATTACTTGGAAGCGAGAGCAGCTCAAACTATTCAACTTCGACTTAGTACCTTATTTTATGAAGTTTTGTTTCCTCGTTGCTGCAATCAAACAGATGATTTCGGCACATCAATCTGCTGTTCAACTACTCGTCGATTTACAACCTGTCTAGTTGAGATGGTGGTCCGACGCCAATATCATTCGCGCGAATAATCAGTTTACGCAGTCGAGCGAATGTCCTGCAAAATGAAAACGACATTAACACGCCTATCTCAACACTGACAGCGTTTTTCACCGGTATCATTGACATGATTTCAGTGTGACACACTCGGTTCCTTAAGTTCTGTATGTTTTTCGGTTCGCTTATCAATTAAACAACTCCGACTGTAGCTCTTATAGGGTTGCTGCCGGTCCCAAGCCCGGGTAAAGGAGGGGGGTTGGGCATGGGGTTAGCGATCCCATCCCGTAGAAAACTAACTCGCTAAGAAAACGCCTACCAGAAAAAATAATCCAAACCATTTTAACTCTGCCCTGGGAGTTAGAAGGTCTTCATTTAGAAGAATTATGACGCTTCATGGTGAAAGCCGAGTTCCTTCGGAAGCCACGAGGCCGATGCCTCTTCTAAAAACCAGAGCAAAAATTTTTATAGGTACATGGAACGTTCGAACAATGTGGGAAACCGGGAAGACCAGTCAAATATCAATGGAAATGAGGAGATACAACTTAGCAGTACTGGGAATCAGCGAAACCCACTGGACCCAAGCTGGACAGAAAAGGCTAGCTACGGGAGAGATGCTGCTATACTCCGGTCACGAAGAGGACAATGCTCCACACACTCAGGGAGTCGCTCTTATGTTGTCCAAAGTAGCACGAAATGCACTTGTAGGATGGGAATCTCACGGATCCAGAATCATCAAAGCATCATTCAAAACAAAGAAGGAGGGGATCTTAATGAATATTATCCAATGTTATTGTTATGGCTCAAGGAGACAGCCGGTTATATGACAGTGACTTATCGATCGGATCAAGGGTTCAGAATCTCGATACACTATTCTGGTCCGTTGTCCCCAACTCTGCTAACTCGATCAAGAAGTCTGGGTAAGGTGTAGAAAGTGTATTCTACAGACAAACAGCAGATAACAAGTCAGGCAGGCAGATCAGATCAAGCATACAAGTCAAGCGTATTTATACAAATATCTACAATCGATATTGTCATGGAAGATTTTTGAACATTAATCAACAATTGACTGCTATTTGAACATTTAATCGATAGTTCATCAATTGACCTATCTGCATATTTAATCGATAAGTAAATTACAAAATTTGAGTTTTGGGGATCTATCGTCTCCAACACTCCTCCCCTTTTTAGAAGATCCGGAGTTGATATCCGGATTTTAAGTTTTCCAGGTCCATCCTCCCCCACGAAACAGTGTTGGATCCTCATATGCCCACGTTATAATTAACTTGAATTTATTTAAGACATATTTATCGCACTGAACAGAGAATTGACTGAAAGTGACTAAGTCTTGAGGCTGAACGACACTTGATATGAGGTGTTCGAAGTTTAATTCTTCTGAAATATTGTGACCAAATTTATTTGGAATCTTATTTGTAGATAATCGATCATCAAGGTAATTAGCATCTATCAAAATTGTATTAAGTTTTTGATCATCATTTGATGCATCTGACATATTTTCTGGTAAAAGAGAATCTTGATAATAAGATTTGTCAAAAACATCTGTCGCAGACTGATGAGAACCATTTGAAGAAGTTGTATTCAGTGTACTGCTCGATTTGTTTTCTGTTTCATGGGTGGTTATTGCGACAATTCTATGAGCATTTGGCAGGGAGTGTGTTTGTGAGCTCTAATGCTGTCCAAAGTAGCACGAAATGAACTTGTATGATGGGAATCTCACGGATCCAGAATCATCAAAGCATCATTCAAAACAAAGAAGAAGGGCATCACAATAAATATTATCCAATGTTATGCACCCACCAATGATAGCAACGACGACATTAAAGATCAGTTCTACGAGCGGCTACAGTCAATCATTGAGAAATGCCCAAGGAAGGACCTAACTATTCTGATGGGAGATCTAAATGCCAAAGTCGGAATAGACAACACTGGATATGAAGACATCATGGGACGACATGGATTGACTGGGAGAGAGAAACGAAAATGGAGAAAGATTTGCAAATCTATGTGCATTCAACAAATTGGTCATAGGAGGTATAATATTTCCACACAAGCGTATACACAAGACTACATGGATCTCACCGGACCACACTACAGAGAACCAAATACATCATATTTGCATCAACAAAAAATTCCGAAGGACAATGGAAGATGTGAGAACCAGGAGAGGTGCTGATGTAGCTTCAGATCACCACCTAGTTGTGGCCAATTTAAAACTGAAGCTAAAAAAGAACTGGACAAGTGGACAAACAGCAATACAAAGGTTCAATACAGCCTTCCTTCGAGATACTGACAAACTCAATGAATTCAAGATAGCACTCAACAACAGGTTTCAAGCCTTACAGGATCTACTGAAGGAAGAAGAAACTACTATGGTGGACAACTGGAAAGGTATCAAAGAAGCATTAATTTCAACGTGTCAAGAGGTTCTGGATCTAAAGAAGCACCATCATAAGGAATGGATCTCTATAGAAACACTGAACAAGATCAAAGAAAGGAAGAACAAGAAGACAGCAATTAACAACAGTCGAACACAAGCAGAGAAAGTTCAAGCATAGGCTGAATACATAGAAGCCAACAAGCAAGTGAAGAAAAGCATTAGAGCCGACAAGAAGAAATACGTGGAAGAACTAGCAACGACGGCAGAAAAAGCTGCAAGGGAAGGAAATAAGAAACAGCTTCACGATACAACGAAGAAACTATCAGGGAAATACAGTAAACCAGAGAGGCCGGTCAAAGACAAAGAAGGCAGGAAAATCACCGAAATTCAACAACAGCGGAACAGATGGGTAGAATACTTCGAGGAACTCCTGAATGGGCCGGCTCCAATGAATCCACCGGACATCGAAGCAGGACACATAGATCTTCCTATAGATGTCAATCCACCAACGACGGAAGAAATTAGAATGGCCTGTCAGACAAATAAAGAACGGGAAAGCATCAGGACCCGACAACATACCAGCCGAAGCACTGAAATCAGACATCGAAGCAACCACAAGCATGCTTTATCTTCTATTCAAAAAGATTTGGGTGTAGGAACAAGTGGCGATGGACTGGAAAGAAGGACACCTCGTCAAGATTCCAAAGAAAGGAGATCTGAGCAAATGTGAAAACCACAGAGGCATTACACTACTGTCAATACCAGGGAAAGTCTTCAACAGAGTGTTGCTGAACCGGTTGAAGGATTCAGTAGACGCCCAACTTCGAGATCAACAAACTGGATTCCGTAACGATCGGTCGTGCACAGACCAAATTGCAACACTACGGATCATCGTCGAACAATCAGTTGAGTGGAACTCATCACTATACATGAACTTCATTGATTATGAAAAGGCATTCGACAGTGTAGATAGGAGGACATTATGGAAACTTCTTCGACACTACGGAGTTCCTGAGAAGATTGTCAATATTATCCGGAACCCATACGACGGACTACAGTGCAAAGTGGTGCATGGAGGACAGCTGACAGATGCATTCCAAGTAAGGACCGGAGTCAGACAAGGCTGTTTACTCTCTCCCTTCCTCTTTCTTCTGGTGGTCGACTGGATTATGAAGACCTCAACATCTGAAGGAAAACACGGAATACAATGGACAGCTCAGAACCAATTAGACGATCTGGACTTCGCAGATGACCTAGCCCTCCTATCACGTACACACGAACAGATGCAGATGAAGACAGCCAGTGTAGCAGCAGTCTCTGCATCAGTAGGCCTCAGCATACACAAAGGGAAAACTAAGGTCCTCAAATTCAAAGCGGAGAACAGCAATACAATCACTCTTGATGGCAAAACTCTGGAAGATGTAGAGTCCTTCACATACCCAGGAAGCATCATCGATGAACAAGGAGGTTCAGATGCAGACGTAAAGGCGAGGCACGGGAAAGCAAGGGCCGCATTCCTACAATTGAAGAACATATGGAACTCAAAACAACTTTCAACCAATATCAAAGTGAGAATCTTCAATACGAACGTCAAGGCAGTTCTACTGTATGGAGCTGAAACTTGGAGAACTACAACAACCACAATCAAGAAAGTACAAGTATTTATAAATAGCTGTCTACGCAAGATACTCAACATCCATTGGCCGGATACCATCAGCAGTAGCCTTCTGTGGGAGAGAACAAACCAACTTCCAGCTGAAGAAGAAATTAGGAAAAGGCGATGGAAATGGACAGGACACACACTACGCAAATCGTCAAACTGCATCACGAAACAAGCCCTAACTTGGAATCCTGAAGGGAAGCGAAAAAGAGGAAGGCCAAGGAACACATTGCGTCGGATAATAGAAGCAGATATGAAAACGATGAATTACAACTGGACGGAGCTAGAAAGGATTGCCCAGGACAGGGTTGGATGGAGAATGCTGGCGAGCGGCCTATGCTCCTTTACGAGGAGTAACAGGTGTAAGTAAGTAAGTAAGTAAGTAAGTAAGTAAGTATCAATTAAACATGCAGCACTCACCGTTTATCATCTTTTATAGACTTCACTGTGCCACCTTCTCTCTTGATCTCTAGTCATCGGCCCTTACTGATCGTAACGAGTGATAGATTTTCCGAACCCCGACAACAAGATGATCAATAGCTTCGCACGACGAATTCACAACTTCTCCTCACGGTTATACTTCTGTACTTACAGTTAGCCTGTTAAATGTAGATGTAACTGGTATTCGACACTTACAAACGGAAGCTGTAAATGACACTGTCTGAATTCACACTTTGAAACAAAGGCTGTACAATCATCGGCATCGATTTATAATACACTTATCGTACCATCACTATAGCATCATTACTCTTGGGGAAAAATTAAGGTTTCCTTTCTGATGATCTCAATCACTTGTCTGAGGTATCTATTTCAATGTGACTTGATAGAACTTTAAAACGATATGTTTCTTCTTTTATTTCTATGGTTATTCACTTTACATTCAACGAATATCCTGGTAACATGTTATTTCTCACTGTTTCTCGACCAGCTCCTACCGACTCCTTTCCATTAGTCATACAGATCGGCAATACCCAGAGGATTTAGGTCAGTCGTTTGGCAATCTGCCGCGCACGACCAACAACATATTTGGTATCGATTCTAAAGGCCACTGAATCTGTCGGGTGAGTATTGTAGGGCCAGCGAAATGTCACTGAGCCCTAGCCAAACCATACGACAGTTGGGTCACTGAATATCGAACAGATCATCGATCCCTCGTCAAAGTCAAGGACAATCAACGTACATCAGTTAATCGTATGCTATGGACTGGCCCATGCGGTGGTGGTCTTACCTTCGCTTGTATCTACTTTAACTAATATATTTCTGTAATAACGTCCTTTGTGTTGTACAATCTTCAAAGCATCTGTAGTACTTCGATACTTTGATGGGACAACTCACATAAGGTGCCGACCGTGAGGTGTGACTTCGACGTTAGCTCGTTCGTTACACAATTCTCGTCTAACTCGAGCAGGTCCTCAATCATTCGACAGAGGTCATCAACGCCTTGTCACACGATGTGATAAGTAGCTGCATTTTTTCAAGAAAAGTAATGTCAGTTCTTGTCGTACTCTTAGTGTTATAATATGTAGATTGATATTGAGGTTGACAAAGTTTTATCCGTCTTTTCAGAAAATAATATATCAGACCCCGTATCAACTTGCAGTTTAATCAGTTTACTATTAAAGAAGACAGTTACGTACTTCCTTTTTGACGAGAATCCAGCACCGTTTTCGGCCAGAACAACATTCAAATCGTGTGGTATCTCTTGTGATGTTCGTATCTTATTTTATTTTACGGAACTCATGCTGACGGTTGGTAATTTTTGGCTTACTTTTACAACATACGTGAGCATGACCACATTTACCACATCATAACCAAACTCTTTTTTAAACGTAGCAAACATACGAGAATGACACCGCATCGCCAACAAGCTGTTTTGGATTTCATTCCATTTGGAATTCGCTGGCAGTACGAATCCTCATTTTCACGTAGAGATTTCCGCGAAGCATTAACTTGCGCGTGTCCACTGTTTCTTCCCACGAGATTTGTGCAATGCTTTAAATTCGCCATTCTTTAGCATTTTTCAGGTACTGTTCTGATGTCCGTATCTACTGCAGATTGTAACGCACATACAAAGATAAGGTATTTAAATTGATCTGAGGACATCTGTAACCGGAACTGCTCACATTCCCGGCTCACGACGCTTGCATGCATCACAAAATCGTCCTGTGGTTTATCTGCACTGTGGAAACACTGGTATCTGGTGTGAAAAATTGATGATTGTTCACCGAATATACTTGTCAGTCATTCTACTGTTTCTCTGAATGTAATGTCGGCTGGCTTCTTCGGGAGAATAAAATCATAGAACCTTTCATGTTCAGAAACTCCGTAGTAAACATATTCGTTTAGAACCTTCGTTTCACTCTTTACCATCATTAATAAATATATCCTCATGGCGCTTAAACCTCGCCTCAAAACAATCCTATTTTCCGGATGAAACCAAAATTCATTTATTGAAGTCGCAATAGAATCGGAAGTCATAGTAGAATTAAATACCTGAGTTTTCAAAAATACTGACATATTCTTGAATATTGATATGATAATATCACTTTGGTGCCGCAATGAAAATTTCAGATCATCCATTTCGTTGTTACAAAACCCACTTTAACTGAACATATTGGCATAGTTGCGTTTTAACTACCATTTTTACTGTTATGACGGTTGGAGTTTCTTCGTATACACGAACGTGACTTTAATTTACCTTAGACGAATATCTACACTAGATACTCTCCCAGTGTCTATTCTACAAGACTTCTATACAACTCAACTCAAGAACACGTGATTAGCATGACTAGGACGTGAATGTATTTCCACCCCGAAAGCGGACAACAAGCAGACACAATCCAACGGCAACCAACAATCAGTGATGACAATAAAGATGCGACTCGTCAAACGCCCGTCAGACTATCTACAAGCGTGACTAAGTAGACAATCAATCACTATCATTCTCACACACACATCAGAAAAATTAAGCGAAATGGTAGCTATGATATTACGTCAGATAAAGGCTCAGGTAATGTTCTTGAAGAACACAACAGATTATGTTTCTAAGATACAGTTCATTTAAAGTGGCCACATGAGATTAAAGTTAGATAAAAGTAACAAGGACTTTACTGATTCAACTGGGCAAAGAATCGCGAAAGTATTCAGCGATCTCCTGAAGACTAAGATGATCGATAATTTCACTTGCAATAACCTACGACCTCGTGGGTCTTGTTTGTCCTACATGTATGGTTAACGAAAAATACATAAACAAGATATTCCTTTTAGACCTATTCTGTTAATGGTCAATTGATCATACCATAAAGTTGCACGATGGTTAACAGATAAGTGAGAACCAGTTCGTCAACGATTACTCATGCCTCCACAATCTTGGTAGTTGGTAACCATTCTTTTATATAACCAACTTCTGAAAGTGAATGATTATTTTGTATATGATGTGGAACACGATTGAAGGATGTATGACTATTCTGAACACCAGTTCTTAGAAATTTATTTTCATGCATTACATATTATTGTATAAGAATAGTAACAAGGGTAATCACAATTTCGGTGAATTTCGTGTAATCCAATTTGCTGACTTTCTGGGCAGCGGTGAATTTACTGAATTCCACCGTTCAATTGAACATATGAAGTTTCGAGTGAAATGGTAGCCTCCGATCAGGAACACTATCAAAATCAAAGCTCAACTGCCAGATTTGAAAGACATGAGACCTTAAACTAAAGCAACTTCCTAAAAGAAGATTGGATGCCGAAAACCAGTAAACGCTTTTGAATAATTCCGAAGATTTTATATTAAAACTACCAATGAATTTTCATGAAGTCACTTCTAATGTTTACTATAGTCAATGTGTGATCCGATTGCGTTATTCCTGAGATTCTTAGTTCGTGATATAATTCAATAACTTCTAATCATCACAGTATTACCTGAGAATATCCGTTGAACCCTGAAAATCTTTCATAATGCAAATTTATTTCATACTTCTTTTCAAGCAGCTGTTATTATTTATTTGATAAAACTACGATGTAACTGATTTGATGAGATAAGATGACATTATTTAAAGCAATTTACTACGAATTTCGGCCAGAGTGACAGGTTCGACTTCGTTCATTGTGAGTACTTCTTTTGTATCAATTCCTAATGAATTTTGTTCTATATGACAAATGTGAAGTCATGTTCAGTGAGACAGACTTATTCCCTTTAATAATTTATATGAGCTATATGAAATGTATGATAATACAGTAACTGCACGTATTCCGACCCATGTGATGCTATAAAGTGTTTGTGGAATTTCGTTACATAAATGGTTGTGTTGTGGTCTATGGATAATGTGACATAGAACTTATTCAGAGACATGTTTTGGGGCAGTTAGTCAATCTTCATTACAACAGTCCTTCCTATTCTCACTTAGCATTGTGGGAATTGTAATTGTTCCTGATGGTCTAGTAAAACCAGTAAGACTGAAAATTTAGCGGAGCCGTTACATACATAACAGCGACAATTCCCACTTGATTACAACAGTGCTAATTGACCCGAGCTTTCAGTTATAATGGTGAGGATTCCGGGATAGAACAATAACATTCGGTACACTGCATCATGTCATCTAAAAAATTCTAAATAACTTATCTTCTTTATGCAGAAACATATTCACTAATGTCATAACGGCTATTGGTAAATGAATTCAACCTGATCACTCGAAGGTCATGATCATATTTTATTAACTTATCTTTGACATAATGATTCTTATCAATGAAAATACGACAGAGTAATTAAATTAGTTTTATGTGAGTATTATGGGAAAATACATTTGAAAGTTATTTACTTAAATTAGGTTATGTTAATCAAGAATACATTAAATTTTTAGTTAAAATGAACGAGACATTATTAAAGTTTTTATCCCTTTGAATGTAGATTAAAATAATATCCTTCAAGTTGTTGTTTTCAGTTATATCTTTACCTGTAAATAAAAGTAAGTGAATCATCTTATAATCAGATCATACATGAGTAACGTATAACATTGTACTCACTTACTTACTTTCGACTGTTACCTACAAGTGAGCATAGGCCGCCGACCAGCATTCTTCAACATACTCTGTCCTGATACTTCCTTTCTAGTTCTATCCAATTCTTGTTCATTCTTCTCATGTCTATCTCCATTTCTCAGCGCAATGTGTTCTTTGCTCTTGTCCTGTGACGCAGTCGAGTACTTTCCTAAACGTGTGTCCAATCCACTTCCAGCGCTTCTTCCTAATTTCTTTCTCCGCTGGTTTTTTCTCTCCCACAATAGGTTGTTGCTGATAGTGTCTGGCTAACGGATCCTAAGTATTTTGCGTAGACAGCTGTTAATAAACACTTGTAACTTCTAGATGATGGCTTATGTAGTGCTTCCAGTTTCCGCTCCACACAGTGGAACTGTCTTGACATTTGTATTGAAAATTCTGACTTTGGTGTTAGTTGATGGCCGTTTTGAGTTTAAGATGGTCTTCAGTTGTAAATATGCTGGTCTTGTTTTTCTGATCCGCCTCCATATCTGCATCAGATCCGTCGTACTGTCCTCCGTGCACGATTTCGCAGTTTAATCCATCATAAGAATTCCGTAAAATATTGGATATCTTCACAGGCATACCTTAGTGCCGAAGAGAACTCCAAATTCTTTTCCTGTCCACGCTATCAAATGCTTACTCATAGTCAATGAAGTTGATGAAGGGTGGTGAATTCCATTCAATTGATTGTTCCACAATGATCTGTAGTGTTGTGAGTTGATTGTTTGAGCGTCTACGGAATCCCAAATTCTGTTTAACAATACCCTTTTGAAGACTTTTCCTGGTAGTTCATACACTTGTTGAGATCCCCTTTCTTTGGTATCTTGAGCAGATGTCCTTTTTTCCAGTCTGTTGGTACTCGTTCCTCCTTCCAAATCTTGCTGAAGAGAATATGGAGGATGTTTACATTTGCCGCAACGTCAGCTCTCAGTGCTCTTGCTGGAATATTGCGCGATCCCGGTGATTTGCTGCTCTTGATGGCCGTGCTGATCTTGTCATTTTCTGGTGGGCCAACATTGATTGGGAAGTCCGTGGTTATAACATAGTACCAGACAAATAATACAATAATTTTTATTTTGTTTAAAATGCTTGAGTTTTTTAAATTAGTTGTGATATTCATTATTATTTATTATTAATCAAGAACAATCACTGGCAATAAGTGATGAACAAACTTTCATAAATGCTCTGCGACAAAACAAAAATTGAAGTGTATTGTTCCGGCTCGAGTTGGGGCAATAGCTCTAAACATGTGTAATTTTATGGCAGTAGATTATAATTTTACACCAAAACAATACATACTTAAAACTTAAATAAAACGGATGATTATATAAACACTGCGACGTGAACCAGCCATTTTTTCTCTCAAAGATCCTTTGTAGGACAGTGAACAAAACAAAGTCACGTTCACACTTAATCGTGCTACATTGATACTGAGAGAGTAATGATGAAAACTAAAATCTTCATTCTTCATCGCATATAAAAATTTAAAAAATAAGTGAAAACTTTCATTCACGAAATGGTATGTCCGAAATTTGCAGAAAAACGAAAACGATAAAAATCAGCATTATTCAAATTAAATGCGACATGACTGATGAAAATGTGAAATAAATGAACTCAGTGCAAAATTTACCGTTGTTTATTTAATTTTCGGTCAGTCTACAGCCATTTCTAAAAGATAAAGTTGAGAAATGAATCAAACAGCAAAGACTAGACGAAAGTAGAATCCATTAAACACATCTACAGAAGTCAGGGAAATGTAGAAAACAATTCATTTCAAGTAACATTTCAAAGAAACTTACCGAAAGCTCTGGAAAAACAACAGATAAGTTGTCATATAGGTTAGATGAATAACGCAAAATGATTTAAAATAGGTTTGCTTCCAAAAGACAACACATAGATAATAGATATTATAGCACATAAAATAAAATTACACAATGTGTAAAAAAACATTCGATTAGGGTGCACGAAGCAATTCGCAAAATCAGCAAGAGAGTAAACAGAAGAAGCGAAAAAAATTGAAGCAAATTCTCAGCATAAACAAAGGAAAAATCGAGAATAAATAAACAAATATAAAAAAATTTGATAGAGAGATATCGGAAGGAAAACGAAAAGTGTGCAGTTTGAGAGAATGAGAGTGTGGTGTATAATTGGCATTGTTATGCTGAGCTATCGGAATGGTGAATGTGTCGCATTGACGTGTGAGAACATGAATGAAATGAGAGAACTGTTGAATGGAATGTGTGTTGATTGTTTTCACGTTGGAGTTAATGAAGCGAGAATGGATGAGATGTATGCATGTGTTTAATGGAGGAGTTGATGAAAGTAGATGATGCATTGCAGGATGTTAGCAATGGATTGTGTGAAGTATTAGTGTGAACTGATTGTGAGTAGAAAGTGAATGTATGATGATAGATTTCGCAATTGACGTATTTGCTCTTACCACTTGGTTGAGTGTCGTGTTCACTGGTCACTTCTATTAAAATGAGTGTAATTATCGAGAATGTTGATTGAGTGTGAATGCACTAATTTCATATATATTCTTATGTATGTATATATGTCTATATAAATATACAAATATAAACTGACAACGTGAAATGTGAGAATACGTGAGATTAGAGAAATGTGCCTGAATGCATATGCACATTTGCATGGAGATATTCAGCATAGTGGAGATTGAGTTTTGTTGAGTATTCCGAATGAATATCTACTGTGTGGAGTTGGAGTGTATGAGAGTGTGGTGTAGAATTGGCATTGTTATGCTGAGCTATTGGAATGGTGAATGTGTCGCATTGACGTGTGAGAACATGAATGAAATGAGAGAACTGTTGAACGGAATGTGTGTTGATTGTTTTCACGTTGGAGTTAATGAAGCGAGAATGGATGAGATGTATGCATGTGTTTAATGGAGGAGTTGATGAAAGTAGATGATGCATTGCAGGATGTTAGCAATGGATTGTGTGAAGTATTAGTGTGAACTGATTGTGAGTAGAAAGTGAATGTATGATGATAGATTTCGCAATTGACGTATTTGCACTTACCATTTGTTTGAGTGGTGTGGTCGCTGGTCACTTCTATTAAAATGAGTGTAATTATCGAGAATGTTGATTGAGTGTGAATGCACAAATTTGATATAAATCTTTTCACGTAAATATATACAGATATATTGATAAATGTGAAATGTGAGAATACGTGAGATTAGAGAAATGTGCCTCAATGCATGTGCACATTTGCATGGAGATATTTAGCATAGTGGAGATTGAGTTTTGTTGAGTATTCCGAATGAATATCTACTGTGTGGAGTTGGAGTGTATGAGAGTGTGGTGTAGAATTGGCATTGTTATGCTGAGCTATTGGAATGGTGAATGTGTCGCATTGACGTGTGAGAACATGAATGAAATGAGAGAACTGTTGAACGGAATGTGTGTTGATTGTTTTCACGTTGGAGTTAATGAAGCGAGAATGGATGAGATGTATGCATGTGTTTAATGGAGGAGTTGATGAAAGTAGATGATGCATTGCAGGATGTTAGCAATGGATTGTGTGAAGTATTAGTGTGAACTGATTGTGAGTAGAAAGTGAATGTATGATGATAGATTTCGCAATTGACGTATTTGCACTTACCACTGGGTTGAGTGTCGTGTTCACTGGTCACTTCTATTAAAATGAGTGTAATTAACGAGAATGTTGATTGAGTGTGAATGCACTAATTTCATATATATTTTTATGTATGTATATATGTTTATATAAATACACAAAGTAAAACTGATCAATGTGAAATGTGAGAATACGTGAGATTAGAGAAATGTGCCTCAATGCATGTGCACATTTGCATGGAGATATTCAGCATAGTGGAGATTGAGTTTTGTTGAGTATTCCGAATGAATATCTACTGTGTGGAGTTGGAGTGTATGAGAGTGTGGTGTAGAATTGGCATTGTTATGCTGAGCTATTGGAATGGTGAATGTGTCGCATTGACGTGTGAGAACATGAATGAAATGAGAGATCTGTTGAACGGAATGTGTGTTGATTGTTTTCACGTTGGAGTTAATGAAGCGAGAATGGATGAGATGTATGCATGTGTTTAATGGAGGAGTTGATGAAAGTAGATGATGCATTGCAGGATGTTAGCAATGGATTGTGTGAAGTATTAGTGTGAACTGATTGTGAGTAGAAAGTGAATGTATGATGATAGATTTCGCAATTGACGTATTTGCACTTACCATTTGTTTGAGTGGTGTGGTCGCTGGTCACTTCTATTAAAATGAGTGTAATTATCGAGAATGTTGATTGAGTGTGAATGCACAAATTTGATAAATATATTTATATAAATATATAAATATATATTGATCAGTATGAAATATGAGAATACGTGAGATTAGAGAAATGTGACTCAATGCATGTGCACATTTGCATGGAGATATTCAGCATAGTGGAGATTGAGTTTTGTTGAGTATTCCGAATGAATATCTACTGTGTGGAGTTGGAGTGTATGAGAGTGTGGTGTAGAATTGGCATTGTTATGCTGAGCTATTGGAATGGTGAATGTGTCGCATTGACGTGTGAGAACATGAATGAAATGAGAGAACTGTTGAACGGAATGTGTGTTGATTGTTTTCACGTTGGAGTTAATGAAGCGAGAATGGATGAGATGTATGCATGTGTTTAATGGAGGAGTTGATGAAAGTAGATGATGCATTGCAGGATGTTAGCAATGGATTGTGTGAAGTATTAGTGTGAACTGATTGTGAGTAGAAAGTGAATGTATGATGATAGATTTCGCAATTGACGTATTTGCACTTACCACTGGGTTGAGTGTCGTGTTCACTGGTCACTTCTATTAAAATGAGTGTAATTAACGAGAATGTTGATTGAGTGTGAATGCACTAATTTCATATATATTCTTATGTATGTATATATGTTTATATAAATACACAAAGATAAACTGATCAATGTGAAATGTGAGAATACGTGAGATTAGAGAAATGTGCCTCAATGCATGTGCACATTTGCATGGAGATATTCAGCATAGTGGAGATTGAGTTTTGTTGAGTATTCCGAATGAATATCTACTGTGTGGAGTTGGAGTGTATGAGAGTGTGGTGTAGAATTGGCATTGTTATGCTGAGCTATTGGAATGGTGAATGTGTCGCATTGACGTGTGAGAACATGAATGAAATGAGAGATCTGTTGAACGGAATGTGTGTTGATTGTTTTCACGTTGGAGTTAATGAAGCGAGAATGGATGAGATGTATGCATGTGTTTAATGGAGGAGTTGATGAAAGTAGATGATGCATTGCAGGATGTTAGCAATGGATTGTGTGAAGTATTAGTGTGAACTGATTGTGAGTAGAAAGTGAATGTATGATGATAGATTTCGCAATTGACGTATTTGCTCTTACCACTGGGTTGAGTGTCGTGTTCACTGGTCACTTCTATTAAAATGAGTGTAATTATCGAGAATGTTGATTGAGTGTGAATGCACAAATTTGATAAATATATTTATATAAATATATAAATATATATTGATCAATATGAAATGTGAGAATACGTGAGATTAGAGAAATGTGCCTCAATGCATGTGCACATTTGCATGGAGATATTTAGCATAGTGGAGATTGAGTTTTGTTGAGTATTCCGAATGAATATCTACTGTGTGGAGTTGGAGTGTATGAGAGTGTGGTGTAGAATTGGCATTGTTATGCTGAGCTATTGGAATGGTGAATGTGTCGCATTGACGTGTGAGAACATGAATGAAATGAGAGAACTGTTGAACGGAATGTGTGTTGATTGTTTTCACGTTGGAGTTAATGAAGCGAGAATGGATGAGATGTATGCATGTGTTTAATGGAGGAGTTGATGAAAGTAGATGATGCATTGCAGGATGTTAGCAATGGATTGTGTGAAGTATTAGTGTGAACTGATTGTGAGTAGAAAGTGAATGTATGATGATAGATTTCGCAATTGACGTATTTGCACTTACCATTTGTTTGAGTGGTGTGGTCGCTGGTCACTTCTATTAAAATGAGTGTAATTATCGAGAATGTTGATTGAGTGTGAATGCACAAATTTGATAAATATATTTATATAAACATATAAATATATATTGATCAATATGAAATGTGAGAATACGTGAGATTAGAGAAATGTGCCTCAATGCATGTGCACATTTGCATGGAGATATTCAGCATAGTGGAGATTGAGTTTTGTTGAGTATTCCGAATGAATATCTACTGTGTGGAGTTGGAGTGTATGAGAGTGTGGTGTAGAATTGGCATTGTTATGCTGAGCTATTGGAATGGTGAATGTGTCGCATTGACGTGTGAGAACATGAATGAAATGAGAGAACTGTTGAACGGAATGTGTGTTGATTGTTTTCACGTTGGAGTTAATGAAGCGAGAATGGATGAGATGTATGCATGTGTTTAATGGAGGAGTTGATGAAAGTAGATGATGCATTGCAGGATGTTAGCAATGGATTGTGTGAAGTATTAGTGTGAACTGATTGTGAGTAGAAAGTGAATGTATGATGATAGATTTCGCAATTGACGTATTTGCACTTACCATTTGTTTGAGTGGTGTGGTCGCTGGTCACTTCTATTAAAATGAGTGTAATTATCGAGAATATTGATTGAGTGTGAATGCACAAATTTGATAAATATATTTATATAAACATATAAATATATATTGATCAATATGAAATGTGAGAATACGTGAGATTAGAGAAATGTGCCTCAATGCATGTGCACATTTGCATGGAGATATTCAGCATAGTGGAGATTGAGTTTTGTTGAGTATTCCGAATGAATATCTACTGTGTGGAGTTGGAGTGTATGAGAGTGTGGTGTAGAATTGGCATTGTTATGCTGAGCTATTGGAATGGTGAATGTGTCGCATTGACGTGTGAGAACATGAATGAAATGAGAGAACTGTTGAACGGAATGTGTGTTGATTGTTTTCACGTTGGAGTTAATGAAGCGAGAATGGATGAGATGTATGCATGTGTTTAATGGAGGAGTTGATGAAAGTAGATGATGCATTGCAGGATGTTAGCAATGGATTGTGTGAAGTATTAGTGTGAACTGATTGTGAGTAGAAAGTGAATGTATGATGATAGATTTCGCAATTGACGTATTTGCACTTACCATTTGTTTGAGTGGTGTGGTCGCTGGTCACTTCTATTAAAATGAGTGTAATTATCGAGAATGTTGATTGAGTGTGAATGCACAAATTTGATAAATATATTTATATAAATATATAAATATATATTGATCAATATGAAATGTGAGAATACGTGAGATTAGAGAAATGTGCCTCAATGCATGTGCACATTTGCATGGAGATATTTAGCATAGTGGAGATTGAGTTTTGTTGAGTATTCCGAATGAATATCTACTGTGTGGAGTTGGAGTGTATGAGAGTGTGGTGTAGAATTGGCATTGTTATGCTGAGCTATTGGAATGGTGAATGTGTCGCATTGACGTGTGTGAACATGAATGAAATGAGAGAACTGTTGAACGGAATGTGTGTTGATTGTTTTCACGTTGGAGTTAATGAAGCGAGAATGGATGAGATGTATGCATGTGTTTAATGGAGGAGTTGATGAAAGTAGATGATGCATTGCAGGATGTTAGCAATGGATTGTGTGAAGTATTAGTGTGAACTGATTGTGAGTAGAAAGTGAATGTATGATGATAGATTTCGCAATTGACGTATTTGCACTTACCATTTGTTTGAGTGGTGTGGTCGCTGGTCACTTCTATTAAAATGAGTGTAATTATCGAGAATGTTGATTGAGTGTGAATGCACAAATTTGATAAATATATTTATATAAATATATAAATATATATTGATCAATATGAAATGTGAGAATACGTGAGATTAGAGAAATGTGCCTCAATGCATGTGCACATTTGCATGGAGATATTCAGCATAGTGGAGATTGAGTTTTGTTGAGTATTCCGAATGAATATCTACTGTGTGGAGTTGGAGTGTATGAGAGTGTGGTGTAGAATTGGCATTGTTATGCTGAGCTATTGGAATGGTGAATGTGTCGCATTGACGTGTGAGAACATGAATGAAATGAGAGAACTGTTGAACGGAATGTGTGTTGATTGTTTTCACGTTGGAGTTAATGAAGCGAGAATGGATGAGATGTATGCATGTGTTTAATGGAGGAGTTGATGAAAGTAGATGATGCATTGCAGGATGTTAGCAATGGATTGTGTGAAGTATTAGTGTGAACTGATTGTGAGTAGAAAGTGAATGTATGATGATAGATTTCGCAATTGACGTATTTGCACTTACCACTGGGTTGAGTGTCGTGTTCACTGGTCACTTCTATTAAAATGAGTGTAATTATCGAGAATGTTGATTGAGTGTGAATGCACTAATTTCATATATATTCTTATGTATGTATATATTTTTATATAAATATACAAAGATAAACTGATCAATGTGAAATGTGAGAATACGTGAGATTAGAGAAATGTGCCTCAATGCATGTGCACATTTGCATGGAGATATTCAGCATAGTGGAGATTGAGTTTTGTTGAGTATTCCGAATGAATATCTACTGTGTGGAGTTGGAGTGTATGAGAGTGTGGTGTAGAATTGGCATTGTTATGCTGAGCTATTGGAATGGTGAATGTGTCGCATTGACGTGTGAGAACATGAATGAAATGAGAGATCTGTTGAACGGAATGTGTGTTGATTGTTTTCACGTTGGAGTTAATGAAGCGAGAATGGATGAGATGTATGCATGTGTTTAATGGAGGAGTTGATGAAAGTAGATGATGCATTGCAGGATGTTAGCAATGGATTGTGTGAAGTATTAGTGTGAACTGATTGTGAGTAGAAAGTGAATGTATGATGATAGATTTCGCAATTGACGTATTTGCACTTACCATTTGTTTGAGTGGTGTGGTCGCTGGTCACTTCTATTAAAATGAGTGTAATTATCGAGAATGTTGATTGAGTGTGAATGCACAAATTTGATAAATATATTTATATAAATATATAAATATATATTGATCAATATGAAATGTGAGAATACGTGAGATTAGAGAAATGTGCCTCAATGCATGTGCACATTTGCATGGAGATATTCAGCATAGTGGAGATTGAGTTTTGTTGAGTATTCCGAATGAATATCTACTGTGTGGAGTTGGAGTGTATGAGAGTGTGGTGTAGAATTGGCATTGTTATGCTGAGCTATTGGAATGGTGAATGTGTCGCATTGACGTGTGTGATCATGAATGAAATGAGAGAACTTTTGAACGGAATGTGTGTTGATTGTTTTCACGTTGGAGTTAATGAAGCGAGAATGGATGAGATGTATGCATGTGTTTAATGGAGGAGTTGATGAAAGTAGATGATGCATTGCAGGATGTTAGCAATGGATTGTGTGAAGTATTAGTGTGAACTGATTGTGAGTAGAAAGTGAATGTATGATGATAGATTTCGCAATTGACGTATTTGCACTTACCACTGGGTTGAGTGTCGTGTTCACTGGTCACTTCTATTAAAATGAGTGTAATTATCGAGAATGTTGATTGAGTGTGAATGCACTAATTTCATATATATTCTTATGTATGTATATATTTTTATATAAATATACAAAGATAAACTGATCAATGTGAAATGTGAGAATACGTGAGATTAGAGAAATGTGCCTCAATGCATGTGCACATTTGCATGGAGATATTCAGCATAGTGGAGATTGAGTTTTGTTGAGTATTCCGAATGAATATCTACTGTGTGGAGTTGGAGTGTATGAGAGTGTGGTGTAGAATTGGCATTGTTATGCTGAGCTATTGGAATGGTGAATGTGTCGCATTGACGTGTGAGAACATGAATGAAATGAGAGAACTGTTGAACGGAATGTGTGTTGATTGTTTTCACGTTGGAGTTAATGAAGCGAGAATGGATGAGATGTATGCATGTGTTTAATGGAGGAGTTGATGAAAGTAGATGATGCATTGCAGGATGTTAGCAATGGATTGTGTGAAGTATTAGTGTGAACTGATTGTGAGTAGAAAGTGAATGTATGATGATAGATTTCGCAATTGACGTATTTGCACTTACCATTTGTTTGAGTGGTGTGGTCGCTGGTCACTTCTATTAAAATGAGTGTAATTATCGAGAATGTTGATTGAGTGTGAATGCACAAATTTGATAAATATATTTATATAAATATATAAATATATATTGATCAATATGAAATGTGAGAATACGTGAGATTAGAGAAATGTGCCTCAATGCATGTGCACATTTGCATGGAGATATTCAGCATAGTGGAGATTGAGTTTTGTTGAGTATTCCGAATGAATATCTACTGTGTGGAGTTGGAGTGTATGAGAGTGTGGTGTAGAATTGGCATTGTTATGCTGAGCTATTGGAATGGTGAATGTGTCGCATTGACGTGTGTGATCATGAATGAAATGAGAGATCTGTTGAACGGAATGTGTGTTGATTGTTTTCACGTTGGAGTTAATGAAGCGAGAATGGATGAGATGTATGCATGTGTTTAATGGAGGAGTTGATGAAAGTAGATGATGCATTGCAGGATGTTAGCAATGGATTGTGTGAAGTATTAGTGTGAACTGATTGTGAGTAGAAAGTGAATGTATGATGATAGATTTCGCAATTGACGTATTTGCACTTACCACTGGGTTGAGTGGTGTGGTCGCTGGTCACTTCTATTAAAATGAGTGTAATTATCGAGAATGTTGATTGAGTGTGAATGCACTAATTTCATATATATTCTTATGTATGTATATATGTTTATATAAATACACAAAGATAAACTGATCAATGTGAAATGTGAGAATACGTGAGATTAGAGAAATGTGCCTCAATGCATGTGCACATTTGCATGGAGATATTCAGCATAGTGGAGATTGAGTTTTGTTGAGTATTCCGAATGAATATCTACTGTGTGGAGTTGGAGTGTATGAGAGTGTGGTGTAGAATTGACATTGTTATGCTGAGCTATTGGAATGGTGAATGTGTCGCATTGACGTGTGTGATCATGAATGAAATGAGAGAACTTTTGAACGGAATGTGTGTTGATTGTTTTCACGTTGGAGTTAATGAAGCGAGAATGGATGAGATGTATGCATGTGTTTAATGGAGGAGTTGATGAAAGTAGATGATGCATTGCAGGATGTTAGCAATGGATTGTGTGAAGTATTAGTGTGAACTAATTGTGAGTATAAAGTGCGTATTTGATGATTGATTTTGCAATTAACATATCGACACCTACCGCTTGCATTGAACAAGCGATTCCATGGATTTTCTATTAAAACGGCGTAGAAAATCGGTATCAGGTTTTAATTTGAATGCGCAATAATGGTCAATATATTTATATAAATATAATAATGTATATTGATAAATGAGAATTGTGAGAATACTTGAGATTAGAGAAATGTGCCTCAATGCATGTGCACATTTGCATGGAGATATTCAGCATAGTGGAGATTGAGTTTTGTTGAGTATTCCGAATGAATATCTACTGTGTGGAGTTGGAGTGTATGAGAGTGTGGTGTAGAATTGGCATTGTTATGCTGAGCTATTGGAATGGTGAATGTGTCGCATTGACGTGTGAGAACATGAATGAAATGAGAGAACTGTTGAACGGAATGTGTGTTGATTGTTTTCACGTTGGAGTTAATGAAGCGAGAATGGATGAGATGTATGCATGTGTTTAATGGAGGAGTTGATGAAAGTAGATGATGCATTGCAGGATGTTAGCAATGGATTGTGTGAAGTATTAGTGTGAACTGATTGTGAGTAGAAAGTGAATGTATGATGATAGATTTCGCAATTGACGTATTTGCACTTACCATTTGTTTGAGTGGTGTGGTCGCTGGTCACTTCTATTAAAATGAGTGTAATTATCGAGAATGTTGATTGAGTGTGAATGCACAAATTTGATAAATATATTTATATAAATATATAAATATATATTGATCAATATGAAATGTGAGAATACGTGAGATTAGAGAAATGTGCCTCAATGCATGTGCACATTTGCATGGAGATATTCAGCATAGTGGAGATTGAGTTTTGTTGAGTATTCCGAATGAATATCTACTGTGTGGAGTTGGAGTGTATGAGAGTGTGGTGTAGAATTGGCATTGTTATGCTGAGCTATTGGAATGGTGAATGTGTCGCATTGACGTGTGTAAACATGAATGAAATGAGAGAACTGTTGAACGGAATGTGTGTTGATTGTTTTCACGTTGGAGTTAATGAAGCGAGAATGGATGAGATGTATGCATGTGTTTAATGGAGGAGTTAATGAAAGTAGATGATGCATTGCAGGATGTTAGCAATGGATTGTGTGAAGTATTAGTGTGAACTGATTGTGAGTAGAAAGTGAATGTATGATGATAGATTTCGCAATTGACGTATTTGCACTTACCATTTGTTTGAGTGGTGTGGTCGCTGGTCACTTCTATTAAAATGAGTGTAATTATCGAGAATGTTGATTGAGTGTGAATGCACAAATTTGATAAATATATTTATGTAAATATATACAGATATATTGATAAATGTGAAATGTGAGAATACGTGAGATTAGAGAAATGTGCCTGAATGCATGTGCACATTTGCATGGAGATATTCAGCATAGTGGAGATTGAGTTTTGTTGAGTATTCCGAATGAATATCTACTGTGTGGAGTTGGAGTGTATGAGAGTGTGGTGTCGAATTGGCATTGTTATGCTGAGCTATTGGAATGGTGAATGTGTCGCATTGACGTGTGTGAACATGAATGAAATGAGAGAACTGTTGAACGGAATGTGTGTTGATTGTTTTCACGTTGGAGTTAATGAAGCGAGAATGGATGAGATGTATGCATGTGGTTAATGGAGGAGTTGATGAGAGTAGATGATGCATTGCAGGATGTTAGCAATGGATTGTGTGCAGTATTAGTGTGAACTGATTGTGAGTAGAAAGTGAATGTATGATGATAGATTTCGCAATTGACATATTTGCACTTACCAACTGATTGATTGATGTTGTCGCTGGTCACTTCAATTAAAATGAGTGTAATAAACGAGAATGTTGATTGAGTGTGAGTGCACCAATTAAATATATATATTTATGTAAATATATACAGATATATTGATAAATGTGAAATGTGAGAATACGTGAGATTAGAGAAATGTGCCTGAATGCATGTGCACATTTGCATGGAGATATTCAGCATAGTGGAGATTGAGTTTTGTTGAGTATTCCGAATGAATATCTACTGTGTGGAGTTGGAGTGTATGAGAGTGTGGTGTCGAATTGGCATTGTTATGCTGAGCTATTGGAATGGTGAATGTGTCGCATTGACGTGTGTGAACATGAATGAAATGAGAGAACTGTTGAACGGAATGTGTGTTGATTGTTTTCACGTTGGAGTTAATGAAGCGAGAATGGATGAGATGTATGCATGTGGTTAATGGAGGAGTTGATGAGAGTAGATGATGCATTGCAGGATGTTAGCAATGGATTGTGTGAAGTATTAGTGTGAACTGATTGTGAGTAGAAAGTGAATGTATGATGATAGATTTTGCAATCGACGTATTTGCACTTACCATCTGGTTTATTGATGGGCTCGGTGGTCACTTCAATTAAAATGAGTGTAATAAACGAGAATGTTGATTGAGTGTGAATGCCCAAATTTGATATATATATTTATATAAATATATAAATATATATTGATAAATGTGAAATGTGAGAATACGTGAGATTAGAGAAATGTGCCTCAATGCATGTGCACATTTGCATGGAGATATTCAGCATAGTGGAGATTGAGTTTTGTTGAGTATTCCGAATGAATATCTACTGTGTGGAGTTGGAGTGTATGAGAGTGTGGTGTAGAATTGGCATTGTTATGCTGAGCTATTGGAATGGTGAATGTGTCGCATTGACGTGTGAGAACATGAATGAAATGAGAGATCTGTTGAACGGAATGTGTGTTGATTGTTTTCACGTTGGAGTTAATGAAGCGAGAATGGATGAGATGTATGCATGTGTTTAATGGAGGAGTTGATGAAAGTAGATGATGCATTGCAGGATGTTAGCAATGGATTGTGTGAAGTATTAGTGTGAACTGATTGTGAGTAGAAAGTGAATGTATGATGATAGATTTCGCAATTGACGTATTTGCACTTACCATTTGTTTGAGTGGTGTGGTCGCTGGTCACTTCTATTAAAATGAGTGTAATTATCGAGAATGTTGATTGAGTGTGAATGCACAAATTTGATATATATATTTATATATTTATAAGAAGGTATATTGATAAATGTGAAATGTGAGAATACGTGAGATTAGAGAAATGTGCCTGAATGCATGTGCACATTTGCATGGAGATATTCAGCATAGTGGAGATTGAGTTTTGTTGAGTATTCCGAATGAATATCTACTGTGTGGAGTTGGAGTGTATGAGAGTGTGGTGTCGAATTGGCATTGTTATGCTGAGCTATTGGAATGGTGAATGTGTCGCATTGACGTGTGTGAACATGAATGAAATGAGAGAACTGTTGAACGGAATGTGTGTTGATTGTTTTCACGTTGGAGTTAATGAAGCGAGAATGGATGAGATGTATGCATGTGTTTAATGGAGGAGTTGATGAAAGTAGATGATGCATTGCAGGATGTTAGCAATGGATTGTGTGAAGTATTAGTGTGAACTGATTGTGAGTAGAAAGTGAATGTATGATGATAGATTTCGCAATTGACGTATTTGCACTTACCATTTGTTTGAGTGGTGTGGTCGCTGGTCACTTCTATTAAAATGAGTGTAATTATCGAGAATGTTGATTGAGTGTGAATGCACAAATTTGATAAATATATTTATATAAATATATAAATATATATTGATCAATATGAAATGTGAGAATACGTGAGATTAGAGAAATGTGCCTCAATGCATGTGCACATTTGCATGGAGATATTCAGCATAGTGGAGATTGAGTTTTGTTGAGTATTCCGAATGAATATCTACTGTGTGGAGTTGGAGTGTATGAGAGTGTGGTGTAGAATTGGCATTGTTATGCTGAGCTATTGGAATGGTGAATGTGTCGCATTGACGTGTGAGATCATGAATGAAATGAGAGAACTGTTGAACGGAATGTGTGTTGATTGTTTTCACGTTGGAGTTAATGAAGCGAGAATGGATGAGATGTATGCATGTGTTTAATGGAGGAGTTGATGAAAGTAGATGATGCATTGCAGGATGTTAGCAATGGATTGTGTGAAGTATTAGTGTGAACTGATTGTGAGTAGAAAGTGAATGTATGATGATAGATTTCGCAATTGACGTATTTGCACTTACCACTTGTTTGAGTGGTGTGGTCGATTCATGGATCCTTTCTATTAAAACTGCGTAGAAAATCGGTATAGGTTGTTAATTTTGAATGCGCAATACTGGTCAATATTTATTATAAATATAATAAAGTATATTGATCAATGAGAAATGTGAGAATACTTGAGATTAGAGAAATGTGCCTCAATGCATGTGCCACATTTGCATGGAGATATTCAGCATAGTGGAGATTGAGTTTTGTTGAGTATTCCGAATGAATATCTACTGTGTGGAGTTGGAGTGTATGAGAGTGTGGTGTAGAATTGACATTGTTATGCTGAGCTATTGGAATGGTGAATGTGTCGCATTGACGTGTGAGATCACGAATGAATAGAGAGAACTGTTGAACGGAATGTGTGTTGATTGTTTTCACGTTGGAGTTAATGAAGCGAGAATGGATGAGATGTATGCATGTGTTTAATGGAGGAGATTGA
>CALYCO020000228.1:0-72845 GCA_944470365.2 Schistosoma intercalatum | reverse complement strand
AGAATGGCTCTCACTTTGCTGCAGATGCAGTCACTACCTGGTTGAACGGTATAGGGTGTAAACATCTGTTTACTGCTCCCAGACATCCGTGTTCTAATGGCCAGGCAGAGAATTTTGTCAGGACATTAAAGACTGCCATTGATTCTATAGCCGCCTCAACATTTAATGAGCTGAAGAGGGGAGTAGATACATTTCTATTGCAATATAGAAATTCCAGACATTCGGTGACGAAGGAGACTCCAACGAAGCTATTGAAAGGAAGAATTCTTCGGTCGAATATGAGATGGTTGGAGTCTGCAGAAGTTACATACTATCGAGGAAATGATCTTTGATCATCTACGGGTATTGTTCTGAAGAATGTCGGAAAATCGATGGTGCGAGTTCTAGACATCAACGACTTAAGTACACACAGTCAACATGTTGATCAAATACAATTTCAGGAACCAGGTGAGTCAGTTCCGATTTCGGTTGTTAATTCTAATGCTAATGAGCACACTCTAGATAATACAGAATCCTTATCCAATACAGTATCGGACAGACTCAGGATGAATTTGAGGAGAAGACTTACGATTGATTACAAACATCTAAACTCCGATTTAAACTGTGGCGGATGTGGTGTTTGAATGAACTAATGATACCTTTGTACTTGTTGAATGCTGGATTTTGAATTCCAAATACAATACATTCGTTTGTGCTTGTGTCGTAGTTCTTGATTCAATTGCGTTAATTCTGGGATTCCTCGTTTATACGATAATTCAAATACGTGTGAATATTATTTGCACCCACTTTCAGCCAAGTCGATATAGTGAAAGGAAAACTATCGAGTCTCACCATAACCAAATACATTTATGAAGTAATAACTTCTTAACTCCATTCACAAAGGGCGTTACTCTCTTTTAAGACAGTTCGACCAGAAATTAAGCTCTATCAAACGTGGATGTAGAAAGAACGTTCAATTAGTTTACTGGAGAAAGTTTAAAAGGAAAAGACTGGAATGTATCACAGATGAAGTTTATTCAAAAATCAAATCGAAGTTATCGTACACATTGAATAGTACTGTAACAGTAAATAAATGCCGAAAATAAATAGCTCTGTAAGTCTTCGACATTGGATGCTGAACACATTAGTCTTAATGGACTCACCTAGCTGAAGGCGCTCGGTCATGCATCCGCACCAGATCACGAGTAGGAACGCCGTGCTCAACAACCCCTGCAATTACTAGACAGATTAGATCAGACGATCCTCGATATATTGATAGCCTAGCAAACATATCTTCGAACCTCATCGCTTCTGACTTTCAATTTCACTTGGTGGGTACGGTTCATAGTAGATGTTACTGGTTAAAGCGTTGTCAAACTCCGAATACCTGTAACATCTTCAGTACACGTAAAACCTTGCGAAAAAACTTGTGCCAACAGTTTCATGATTAGAATCTTTAGGTTTTGAGAATCTTTGTTAGAAGTAAGAGAACGTGCACTTTCTGAAACTTAATCACTCATCCATCCGATAAATAATTTTTAACCTCCAGATTCAAGAACAATCAGATGAAGAATAAACCTCTGCGTAATCGCTTTCTCTTGTACTTTCGAATTCAGGACCTAAGGAATAAACAGTTTTTTTACACCCCAGTAAAGCTTCGTGTTTGAATAGTCAAAGTAACGATTTTTTCTCTCGCAGATTAGGGAGGGTTTTCCAAACCTGTGTGAGTTGTTAAAGTGTTGGCAGTTTGCGCGTCTATCGATTAAAGTCGCTGTTGGATGGTCTTTACCACGAATAACGGAATTCATTCTCAATCTTTATCATGAAGCTGGATCAAACAAGTGATGAGTCGTCGAATAAGTTCCTGTCGAAGGTTTGTCGCCCAGTCACTGTGGTTAGTTAACGTTGAAGTACATTATCCTTAATATCATTTGTCAGATGCACCAAACCATAATTGATAAGCTCTATCCGTATAGGATAACTAGATGGCTATTTGCACTGCTGTTATTTGCTATTTACGTGCTCCGGATAGCATCTATCCAGGTGGGTCGATTTATGTTACATAATGTTTATTTTCAGGGCTTCCATATCGTTAGCTATACTCTCGCAATATATTTATTAAGTTTATTCATATCATTTATTTCTCCAAAAGTAGATCCTGCTGCTGCAGATTATTCGGGTAAGTGTATGCTATTCATATTCCTAAATGGCTACTAGATGAAATCCCTACACTTCCACGAACTGTAGGTGAAGAGTTCAGACCTTTTATACCAAGATTACTTGAATCAAAATTCTGGTAAGACTCTGCTTCCTAATTTTTTTGTGGTAGGTTATATGTATTTCAAACGTTATTTTTATATCTTAAATTATCCAAACACGCCATACGTATTAGTGATACGTAAAACAGTTCAGAAACGTAATTCACATGACCACTACCTTAATTGATTATAATTTAGCAAAACTTTCGTAGTATTTGTTTCGCAAAAGAATACTTCCATTATTCAGTGGAGGATATATATCTACCGTGCTACTCTTCCGTTGATCATGATAATTTCAGCATCATTCTGAGAAGGCTGAAATGCTGCTGTTAGTTTTGCCATTAAGAATCTCAGCTGATCTAATTTCTTCGCTAGTTTTGTAGTGTTTCACTGTGGTAGACTACGTTTCTCATTATTGTCAACATCCATATCGTCGATCAACATATTGCTGCAAACATCATCTGCAACTGAAAACCAGTTTTGAATACAGTCCCATCCAGCGAATTAGACGGAGATCTAATGCTAAGAAAAGGTGATCCCTGTCGGTTCGGAGTGCATGTGGCAATTTCCGAAGACTTGGTAGGTTATTACGACACCAAAGCCCCTAGCGAGTCGCTTGATATAAGGACAGTCAATATTTAGTATGTAGCATTGGTACAAAAGGCGCCAAAACATATGCACCACACAAATCATTTGGCATGAGGGCTGGAATACTGCTCGGGCACCCAAGCTAAAGCAGACGGTTTTCTTGCCCCCAAATGCCCTAGTGTGGCCGAGAGTGGGGTTGACCCGCCCTTCCTCTCAAAATGCTTTCACACGGCCACGCGTATACAGTCTCTGCCAGGGAAGTCCTGCTCACTGCCTTCTCGTAGCGGGGGTGTTATTTACGAAAGTGAGAGAACAAAAAGCGAATGTCCGGCGCTTTATCCGGATCCCAAACCAATGGTGCACATGGGTTCCAGTATCCTGCGGAAACAAGTGGCGTATGAACCAGTCGTTGATAACCGTCTACGATGAGACTTTCTCCTCACAATGCTCCATTGCCTTGTGTGTCAGACCTTTAGGCCAATCGCTCGGCATGTGGCCCCCTAAGAAAACCACCTGCTTCGGTTTGGGTACCCGAACATTATCACAGCCAACACACAAATAACATGAAATGACGATATTTATTGAAAATTCTATTCTCGCTTCGATTTACAGTAAAACGATTCACATTATTATTATTATTTACTACGTCATTTACTCACTCTCTTTTATTCCCTATTTTTCGACTTATACAGCAGCTCGCCTATGGTGGGAACTCGGTTCTATCTGAACGTTCTCGATTGACTGCCTGGTTGAAAATTGTATGCTACCACCAAATACGAATACTGAGGCAGTTTTTCTGAAACCACGTGCACCATTCAAACTGGCTGCCTTCAACGTTCGCGCACTTATGCAGGTCGGACAACAGATGGGGCTGACTATGTCTTTGGAAAGTCTTAATACCGACGTTTGTTGTCTATCCGAGACCCGTATTCAAGACTCTGATGAAGTACTACAAGTTCGCTCTCCATCTGTCGCTTCAAAAAGCTTGTTTTATGTGCGTTTATTCGGGGACCCTGTGGCATCTTCGTCTGGTCTTGCTGGCGTTGGTGTCGCACTAAGAGCTAGAGCTGAGGCAGCACCAATCGATTAGACCCCCATCAACAGTCGGCTATGTGCTGTTAGATTAGAAAGTTCCACCAAAGTGAGAAAAAATCGGTGTGAGAAACGATGTCTTTTCGTCATCTCCGCCTATGCCCCGACAGATTACAGCCCGGATGCAATCAAGTATGAATTCTACCATCAGTTAACTGTTCTTCTCCAGAAAGTGCGTTCGACAGATATTGTAGTACTAGCCGGAGACATGAATGCTCAAGTCAGGCGTCTAGACACAGAAGAGAATCGATTGGGTGGCCTATGGGGACTTGCTGGTCACAGGACAGATAACAGAGACCGTCTACTGTAACTGTGCACAGACCACAACCTGTTTCTGGCTAGCACTAACTTTCGGCACAGTCATCGCCGATGTGCCACCTGGCGTCCTCCCTCTGCATCTCAAGCCTGGATTCAGATTGATCACATCGCGATCAGCTACGGCTGGCGTGGTTGTGTACAAGACTGCCGCTCCGTTTGGAGTACGTATCTGGACTCTGACCATGCCTTGGTCTGCGCCAATCTTACCTTACTTTTCAGTGGCCAACGAAGTGACCGCCACCAACGGATTGATGTTAGCAAGCTAGTTGCAACTTATGTTGCTAGTAAGTATCGAACCGAGCTAGCCTCTAGGCTAGCTACCATTCCACCAAAAAGTATAGATGAGCATTGGTTGCAATTGCATTACGCCATGAAATTGGCGGGTACAGTCAGTTGTAAGTAACCTGAAGAAACCCAGTGCTTATAAGCGGGACGTCTCGCGAACCCACAACTGACTGTTCCCGCCATTTTCATGGCGTCATGAAATTGCAACCAATTCTCATCTATACTTTTCGGTGGAGTGGTAGCTAGCCTAGAGGCTAGCTCGGTTCGATACTTACTTGCAACATAAGTTGCAACTAGCTTGCTAACATCAATCCGTTGGTGGCGGTCACTTCGTTGGCCACTGAAAAGTAAGGTAAGATTGGCGCAGACCAAGGCATGGTCAGAGTCCAGATACGTACTCCAAACGGAGCGGCAGTCTTGTACACAACCACGCCAGCCGTAGCTGATCGCGATGTGATCAATCTGAATCCAGGCTTGAGATGCAGAGGGAGGACGCCAGGTGGCACATCGGCGATGACTGTGCCGAAAGTTAGTGCTAGCCAGAAACAGGTTGTGGTCTGTGCACAGTTACAGTAGACGGTCTCTGTTATCTGTCCTGTGACCAGCAAGTCCCCATAGGCCACCCAATCGATTCTCTTCTGTGTCTAGACGCCTGACTTGAGCATTCATGTCTCCGGCTAGTACTACAATATCTGTCGAACGCACTTTCTGGAGAAGAACAGTTAACTGATGGTAGAATTCATACTTGATTGCATCCGGGCTGTAATCTGTCGGGGCATAGGCGGAGATGACGAAAAGACATCGTTTCTCACACCGATTTTTTCTCACTTTGGTGGAACTTTCTAATCTAACAGCACATAGCCGACTGTTGATGGGGGTCTAATCGATTGGTGCTGCCTCAGCTCTAGCTCTTAGTGCGACACCAACGCCAGCAAGACCAGACGAAGATGCCACAGGGTCCCCGAATAAACGCACATAAAACAAGCTTTTTGAAGCGACAGATGGAGAGCGAACTTGTAGTACTTCATCAGAGTCTTGAATACGGGTCTCGGATAGACAACAAACGTCGGTATTAAGACTTTCCAAAGACATAGTCAGCCCCATCTGTTGTCCGACCTGCATAAGTGCGCGAACGTTGAAGGCAGCCAGTTTGAATGGTGCACGTGGTTTCAGAAAAACTGCCTCAGTATTCGTATTTGGTGGTAGCATACAATTTTCAACCAGGCAGTCAATCGAGAACGTTCAGATAGAACCGAGTTCCCACCATAGGCGAGCTGCTGTATAAGTCGAAAAATAGGGAATAAAAGAGAGTGAGTAAATGACGTAGTAAATAATAATAATAATGTGAATCGTTTTACTGTAAATCGAAGCGAGAATAGAATTTTCAATAAATATCGTCATTTGCATTTTATTCGATAGAGGAGAGCTGACTCCCCACTGTCGATTAAAACAGGTATTTGGGGGTATGTTAGGTACGTAAGCCTTTTTAGATTTGCATACAGTAATTGTTTCATTTCAGATAGATGAATCACTGCCAGATCTATGAAACTTACGAAAGCTTAGTACTTATTAACCTGGACATACTGACTTCTTTTATGCTTATGCATATGAATCAAGAAATGTTTGGTCATTTCGAAGGTTTTGCCACAGGCATTGTGCCATCAAGCACTAGTTATAACGAATCGAATCATTAGAAATAAACATTTATTTGGTTTTGAAAACTAATTAGTAAACTGGTCTTTTCGATTCTTTGTGTTGTAGATTAAGTCTGGTTAAAGTGTCTCTTATCTAGCTACTATTTTTCCTACTTATATCACCGCGCCTACTTCATGAGGTTGGGAGATTGCTTTGATTAACCAAAGTGAAACCCTATCAAGTCATAAACTCACTGACATCTATTTTTACTTCTGTCTTGGTTTTGACTGGTAAAGTCTGTAGTTGTAATCCAACCATACATTTCCTTTATTATCTGAAGATCTTGTTTATTGTTTTTGATTGTTTGTTTTAAGTTACTTGGTCTTGTCATTAACTCACTAGGTTTCTCTTCTATTATGCTAATGATAATTGTAATAGCCCAGTATGTAGTCACAACAATTTCTACATTGCTTCCATGTAAGTTGATTGCCTTCATTTCAAACTAGCTCTATTTGGAGAGTGTGTTAAAAATCACTTTAAAGATACCCAACATCTAAACCCATCATTCTCATTCGTGTTAGTAAACGACTGCATTTCCTAATACATTACAGGCTCTCCACCGTCCGTGCCGTTGCAATCAGTATATTTTGCACATATCTTCCATTCTTGGATATTCCAGTATTTTGGCCGATACTAGTAATGTATTTTATAATGTTGTTTGCTATTATGATGAAGAAGCAAATTAAGGTTTGTTTTATCACTTTTTATGATATTTACCTATGTGCAGTTAATATTGTCTATTTGTTTAATCCACTATTCGTCCTATCAGTTTGTTTTAAGTTTTATAACTCCATTGAGTTTCACGTGGAAAACTTCAGATATCAAATGCTAACTTTTCGTTACCTTTTATTATATTGTTAGGTGCGATGTTCAGGTTTTGTAGATCAGTTCACGTACTGTAGCAATGACTATTTTACCCTCAGGTTTCACAGAATATATACATATGTGTTTGTTGAAAATGTTCCATAGTATTGTTCTATTCACTTATTGAAAAGCTTTTCAAACCCTAATTATGTAAGAAAGACCATTTATCCCCCCCCATTTCTTGATAACTTAACGAGTTAAAAGTTCGAGTAGCCGGATTACAGTTCCACTCCGTGTGATGGTTAGTAATGCTACCCGACCTTCGAAATTGAAGTAGATAGATTGAAGTTTAAACCTGAGACCTAATGGTTAGAATTTGGTTACTGTGGTTATAGAGCCACCATTTCAATAATCTGCTGTTTGCTATTTCATTTCAGCCACTCAGTTCTAGTCATCATAGAACCTGGCACAAATGTACATTTCCCTAAGCTGCCACACTACTTCAATATAGCAAAATAAAATTAATAATTGGTGAATGGGTAGTGTTAGTATTAATGACAAAATAATTAAATATGGTTCTAAGAAAAGAAACAAAATGAGAAAATTAAATGTATTCACTGATATTGAGAATATTCAAACGAAATCAATGAATAGACCTTTATCCTCTATATACTATGATACAATCAGGTCACTCAGGATTAAAACTGAATCAGTACACCAGTATCCAACATATAAATAAAAAGACTACCTCAGGTACTCTATTGTCAGTTAGTACCTGTTGTATGCTTCAGTTAATTCATTCGTACAATTGGTTCACAAAATGAGATGTCAAATTATTGTGTGACTGCATTTAACGACAGTCAAATTCAACTACGGATGGCTACGTTAATTGTAACATTTAAAAGGTACTGACAACTTGCTCTTGTTCTTCTCTCTCAAATACATCATTCAGTCCGTCATTATTTATTCCATTGCTTCAAAAATATGTAACATTTAATCATTTCTGTTGCTTGTTTGACTTTTTTCTTTTGTACGATACAGCATATGATCAAATATCGCTACGTTCCATTTACTTATGGGAAACCGAGACCTGTCGGATCAAACAATAAGGAACAAGCATCTCCTGTGATTAACTCATGACATATAATTATAAATAAGTTGTCTTCTTATCTCTCTAAATCACTGTGCTTCTTAATCTTTTGTTCATTTTCGGTATTTGTACATAGTTGTTATGATCTTATCTTTGCCTGTATATGGAGTTTTGATTGTATTTTTATGCTTTAAAAGAGGATGTTGATTACTGAAAACTAAATTGTCTTTGTTCTAAATCACGTAGTTTGTATATTTCTTTTTGTCGTTGAAAAATCTCTTGTTCTTTTCTTGAATAAATTTTAAAGCACAAATTCAGATATTTTCATTGTACATAGGTATGTACGGTAACTTCGGGAACTGAAATTGTGATATCTTTGTTTTACACATTTCAAGATACTTTACTCCTATCTTTTAAATACCCTCTATTTATTGCAATATACTTGTTCCATCTCTTCCTCTATTGTTCTAAGCATCTTTTTGCGATCCTCAAAAGTCAAACCCTTCCAGCTATCTCCTTTTGTTTTATTTTCTTTACATCGTTTTCATTCCCCCGTTTTCACAGTCGTCTTGGATTTCAGGAATAAAAGCCCTAAGTCTAGTGAATAGAGTGATCGAAATATGTGATGGGAACTTACGGTCAGTCACTGCTGATTGTCCCGACAAGTGGCCGTATTACTGGTGTCCATCAGGGTCAGATAAATTACGAATATTTTTCTTAGCATTTCACTTCCTGCTTTCCGTTCCTTGTCTTGTGACTTCAGTTTGATGCCGTATTTCGAGGATCGTTATTAGTTATGTCCATAAATAACAATCTTAGTAACTTTATTCATATATTCACTGGATAGACTATACGTCCCATCAGTTTAACCAGTTCAGATTAATTAAGATTCATTTCACTACTGAGAAGTTAATTGTACAGAGATGGTATTAATTCGTGATTGTTACCGTTTAAGTTCGTACATTACTGTACATTGGTTACACCATTTTCTTGTAATGTGACAGTCATTTTGTTATTGGGCGTCAACGTCTTTCTGTATCTATGCTTTGATCATATAACTCGTAGTTAGCCTCGAAACTAAGCTGCTAGCTGGCTTAATGGAATCACGTCATTGACATGGTCCTGAAATCTTGTCTCAAGTTGAATTTCATTCAGTCACATATCGTTATACCATGATCATGATTGGTCACAATTCAGTATTACTCGGCTTCTGCAGATCTCCCGAAAAAACAAGTATGTGAAGTCTCCGCATCCAATTATACCGAAACGTCCCTCAGTTGAGTTACCTTTTTGTAGCTGATGCATACAGCAAGTGGCCATAAACTTTTCTCATGGAACGGCCTGTAAGCTTCGCAGTCAAAAGGCCACGTCAACTGTTCAGTCGTTTCGTGGTTCCAGAATTAATAGCTGGCGACAATGGAACAGTTTACGCCTACTACTTCAGAATTTTGTCGGGTGGATGGAATCACTCATCTCTAAACATTCCCATCCCCAATCCAATGGCCAAGTTGAATGCTTTGTTAGTAGATTTAAAGATGCTCCGGATAAATCAAGAGACTTTAGAGAGGTTCTTGCTTATCTTTCGTTCTACACCAAATCTTCAAACGATCAACAGGGTCTCTCCAATAGAAGCTTTACTCAGGAGAAAAACACGAACACGTTCGTCTGATACCAGCTCTTGAGCCTCAACGGAACGGATCGATGGGGATCCGATTCCATCGACATCATGAGGTACAAAGACGGTTATTCGCTGTCGGTCAAAAAGTACTTGCTATGGATTATCGCTGTGCACATCCTACATGGACAGCTGGTCGAATCCTGCGAAAGAAATGTAATGTTGTTTACGAAGTCTCAGTTGACTCAGAAGTTTTAGTTCGTCATACTGACCAACTAAAAGCAGCGGGATCGGGCATAGAATACTTCCCGGCTGGTCATCTCTTAGCCAATCAGCGGTAGCGGATACTTGGAGAAGACTAAAATCTTGTGTAAAAATTATAAATATACTAGCGTTTTTATTGTAATTCGTGCTTCTATTCAACCTTCTTTATTTGGAGTATAATTACGTTCTTGTTCAACTGTGTTCTGATTTGGGGACTTGTCGAGTGTAGTAAACTGTCCAAAGAATATTAAGCATTAAGAGTAACTGAGTCGTAATAAGAGATCATAACAGCAGGCTTGCCATACTTTCCTACTGTATGTCAGTATCATATTTTATCGTGGGTGCGTGTTAACTATTACGTCCAGTAGTTAACATCCAAAGGATAAAATATTGGTGAATTTTATTCCACTCTGTTGAACTTTTTAGTAGGACTTGCCAATCAATATCAGTTGTAGTTTGGTAATATTTTTTCGTACGATTGTTATATACTTTCCTGAACAAAAATTATGCGTAAATGTTGTGGTTTTTGAAAAATAATTTGGAGCGGTTGCTCAGTACTTAAGGCGTTTGACTTATATAATCTGACCATAAGACTTCGCAATGTTGATTGTTCCCTCATTGATTTCTTGGATTGTAGTTAGTCTCACTATTTGTACTTAGAACCATTATCGTTCTCAACCAATAGATCTATCTAGAAAAGTCCGGTCTAGTGGCATTTATGGTCATTTAATCTAGTAAGATAATTTCAGAGTAACATTTGTGTTCATATCTTACGGTTTGGATGCTAATATATTTTCTTGTGACACCATTATCGAATTTTAACATTTTACAACTATCAGGTTTTGCATATTTTATGTTGTTTTAGGGTAGTGATACTTAACTATCCTCAATGATATAACGGCTGTTCATCTTTATTTTTGCGGTTAGTTTGTTATTTCAAGAATACTAAACAACATTGGTGTAAATAAAATTACTCAGCCTAATTATGCTTTTCGTGATTAGTTTACTTTTTTAATTAGACAATGTATACTAATGAAGTTTATTGATAAAGGAAATAAGCGTTACTCACCTACACTGTTGCCACTCGTGAGCCATCGACCAGGGACCTCCCTCCCAGGTTTTAATAAGTGCTATTTATTATCTTGATGTCTGCTTCCGATTCCCAATGCAATATGTTCTTTAAGATGCTTTTTCTTTTGCCTTAAGGATCCTGAGTTAACGCTTTGTAACGCAGCCCAATGATTTCCGTAATATTTGAGCTATCCACATCCAGTGTCTTTTCCAAATTTCCTTATCAACCGGAAGTTGGTTTGTTCGTCCCCAGAGCAGGGTTCTGCCCGTAGTCCTCCCAAACCCGGATAAAAGAGGGTTAGGCATGTAGTTAGTAATGACATCCCGTGGAAAATAATGCTAGAGGATCTAATTTGTTAGTATCAAGTTTAAAATAATGGTTTGTCTTTGAAATAATTAGTTATATCAACCATCATTTGATAACTGGAGTCCAACGTAGTGTGGGAAGGCCTAAAAGGATGTTATAAGACTGATAATGTTCAATCAAAAGCTGTGGCCAATAAAGCAGAAGAACAGACAGCGGATAGCGTTTTATATTTTCAACAACCGCGGTAGTATATATACATATATAATGTAAATAATCAAACAGTTTTATCCGTTTCTTTACCATTGATACAAAGAAACGATAGATATTGAATATAAATGTGGTTACATATAAAGTGTGACAAATAAGAAAAAAACGGTTTTCACTTTGTCCTTACAAAAATCACTGAATGTATATGTCACAATAATCTATACCACTGTACTTTTATTATTGTTTCGCTCGTATGAACATGTATGCTTGAGTATTGCTTACCGCTTACGCACATATTCATCCTGCTAGCTTTAATGTTAGTCGCTTAATTGATATGACGATACATTCATTTCTCTATGTATATATGTACATTTTAATCCTGTTCCTTCAACCTGATCTACACAACCAAAGGAGTTAGACAGAATAGAGGTCGAATAAAAAACTTATGTACTAGTGAGGCATTGACAATCCACCAATTCAAGTCTGAACTCTGCGTGCAAACTTCATACGTCTAATCTCTCATCCTTCCTTGGCCTTAATTTCCTTCAGTAGTACATTTTGGTTTTTTTAAATAAATGTTTCGTAATCAGTTATTATTACCTTTAAACAGTTTTTCATGATTGTTATTCAGCTTTTATTATTACGATACTTATGTTTGTCGTTTTTCTTCATAACTGTCAAGTGGACAATCATTTTTCGTAATTTTGACCAGTAAAATAATTTCCATCCTTATATTCTTCTTTTACCCGTTGATGATTGTGTAACCTCATTTGATAATAAGTCTTGAATCAGTTTAAGTAAATGAAAAAGGAAGTTTCTTTTCTGAATTCTCTTTTCTACCCAGTGACACAATGCGTTATTTTAACTATCCCATTTACATAAGAAATTAATCCTAATAATATTACCAATCCACGATATGCGCGACCTCTCATGATCTCAACCAAAACTCAACGATCACCACAGACCTATACTGATAATTATCATGTCCTCACTAGTGTCTAGGTTAAAGATGGATTTCCTAGAGTTCTAGTGATGAGCCGTGACCAGTACAGTTCAACGTGTCTGGTGTGAAACAGATACTCACTGGAAACAATAGAGGATGGTCGTGTAATATCAAGTTAGACATTAACACCGTTGAATGTCAGCTCAGTGGTCTAGAGGTTAAGCGTTCGCACGCAATACCGCAGATCACGCGTACGGGATCGGGCATGCAAAGTGCTGAAGAGTCCCAGACCAGGACAAACGGATTTCCAGGTCTTCATTTGTGGTTTAACATTAGTCAATTCATGGTCTCAATTAAAACAGAACTTCTTCCATTTTTTTGTATTTTACTTGGAAGAGGTACGAAAATAGTATGATAATGATTGTATATACACTCAAGACCATGCAAAGAATCAAATGTAGACTTTTTAATATAGCGGCAAGTTCATTAATTATATGTTCCCGACAGTCTGCACTTCCGGATTCAGGCAATTGATAATATTAAGATAGCACCATTCTTTACTATTAGTAAAATATATCGCAATATTCTTATGATTAGTCCCAACGGTTACGTCATCTAAACAAAATCCTAAAAGCTGTTCTGAAACTAGGTCAATGACTAGTGACTTAAGAATGTTTTCGTATTATAATTCTAACTTGGTTGATCTATTTATTAGTGTTAACACATGCAGCGACGTGTTGAGAGGTAATGGCATGCACAACCAATACATAATTCTAGATTTTTCAAACTGTTTAGGCTTACCTACAAAGAAATAGTAACAAAATGATTTTCCTGTCGAACTCTGAAAAACCTTTTCTCATAAAATCGGTTACAAGTCAAAATATTTGAATCACAAGTAAGATAATATGATTTAGATACATTTGCATTCGAAACTACTAATCATAACAATTCATTTTCTTGTTTTCAGAATCTAGCAAGAAAACGTGTTATAAACATTATCCTTGAATCAAAATGCTTTCACTCTGAGGACTGAATCTATACAAGCTCAAACTTTATTGAAGAAGGTATGCTTGATTAACAAATATGTTTCCATACACTCTTGTACTGTTTACGCGCTAGCCTACAGGAGTAAATAAACTATTATTGAAAAACAATAAAAATATACTTTTTAAAATCAAATTCTCACTAAATTTTGTGTTATAAATATTTAGATTACTCAAGGAAATATGAATTAATCCCGTATTTTGCCAAAATGAACGAAACTTCAAAGTCGAGTCATCTAGACTAGTGGCCACATTGCAACTTGGTCGATAGCATTCGATCTGCACTAAGAAGGACCTGACACACATGACACTGACCATCACCCAGTGATCAATCAGTTACAAAACTTCATTCCTAAATTATGCATTTTCGTTGAGCATCATTCATTCCTAACAGTAAAAATTTCAATCATGTTATTGTTCTGCTTTTAAACCATTCACTCTACAAATACCGTTTCCAAAAGTTGATTACTATTGTTAGAGGGATGAATTTTGCCTAACCGATAACTAAATAAAATATGTAATTCGAAAACAATAAACAAGATGATACACCAGAGCCGATATTTCCAAAATTAGTAAAACTGACTACACAGACAATCACTGAGAGAAATTGCTGTCATACGATCTCAAGATAAAGTATGAACTGATCATATATAGTATCGGACAATACAAGCAACCAGATATTTCTGTACTCATCAACAATAGGATTAGATAATGGCATTAAAGTGACTAAAACAAACTCCTTAATTTAGTAACAAACATGTTATCTTACCATATTCTCAGGAATCCCTCGGTATCAAACGGTTGAAATCCTATGATGAAAATGTCACTTAGACGACCTGGTATGTCATGAGAGATAGAAAACCTCCAAAATATATTTTAAATTTTTGCTCGTCATTATATCAAAAAGGTTTTTGTTGCCACTGAAGTTTCGTAAATGTCTCAAATACCTAAAGGAAACGCCTCAAACAAAATACAACTTAACACAAAGTAGTTGAAGTTTTCATACATAATATGATCAACCCCTGCGTATCCAGACGAATAAATAGTTACCTCTAAGAACATACTCAATGGAATTTCCAGCAAAAATAGAGAAATGGACAGATCTTTTAAATAAGTAGGTTTTCTACTCCACGGGAAACAAACTTTTGGATATTTATATAACTATACTAAGGGAAGAATTATTAGAATATATGACCAAAACATTATCGACGAGGTCTGAGCTTTTTCAATTCAGTGTTTGTAAACCTAATTATTCATTCACGACAAAAACGTTAACGTATGTCACAAACGACGAATAAAGAAAAATTCATCTCGACATATGTATTTCATTAATGTTACACGTGAACAATCAAGACAATTTACCAATATTGCAACAATATTAAAGGCAGATTAATAAAACAAATAAGGTCAGAGTTTTTATTTAAAAATTGATTATGCATGTACACAAGAAATTACAATCCAGAAAAAAAGTGGGAAATAATGGTTAGTGGGGGATTCGCATTAAAAATGAACAAGTGTATCGATGCCAGGTAACAAAAGTGATATCAACTATGGAATATGACATCCAAATTGTTGTTTACTATTGCTGTTAACTATTTCGTCAGCTTCTTTCTATAATAAAATAAACACAATTCACTTTGAATATAAAAATATACTACTGAGTGATATAAGTAGTTGAAAACAAGTTGCAAAAATGAATTAAATGTTCATATGATTTAAATGGATGCTTTGTACTCCTAATCTGAGATGCACTATTCATGAATCTAAACTCGATTATTTACAAAAAAGTCGAATTATCCAAACTAGATTATTATCATATAAACAGGTGGAGCAGAAACTGTATGACAAAATTTACCAAACGGATATTTACTCGTTTGAAAATTTAAATATTCAGTTGGTATTAGTTGGTTGAAATGGAGACTTTGAACATAGATTACGACTTAAGAGCTACTAACAACTTAGTCAAGTATAACTCATGCTGAATGACAGAAGTAGAAGCAATCAATAGGAAACCATGGACCTAGGATTCATGCTACTTGGTAATTTGCAATTAACAAAAAAACTTGTGACTATATGATAATATTGAGGTAATTTATTCAAGGTCTGAATAGACTAATAGAGATTGATCAATTGCAAACCTTAACATCAAAAACAGAAAGATACAAACCGTGACAAATAATGATAAGAGCTAATGTGTAACTGTTTCAATTGGACCGAAAGTGATGCCTTATTAAGTTAAAGAAATTTAATGATTACATTTCAAACAGTACATCAATTAAACATGGTGTATGAGAGTAGATACGTAGTCACATAATGATAACAAAATATAAATGTAGGTTTAAAAATTTAATCACTTTCCAAGCAGTTTACAAACGTGACTACGTATGATATCCTACTAAAGTGTATAGATAAATAAAATTGTATCTGCTGAATTCACAACTGATCAATAAGAAATTTGCCAAATTGTTTTTTCAAAAAAAACATTACTTATGAGTAACTATTACTTGACCACACAACTCCCATGTTTAAGTTTACTGACTGATGTAATCACAACACCATCGACGAACATTGAAGTCGTTACTTTTTCTTTGGTCTCTCCTAACCATTAATTGTTTATTGATAGTCTTATTACTTTATATGTAATACTGGAGAAGCATAGGACACCCATCAGGATTCACTAACCAATTTTGTCCTAAGCTCTTCTTCCAACTGTTGTCAAGTGCTGTTCTTCTTTTTTAATGTCTTGCTTCAATTCCCATCCCCATTTATCGTTTAGTCTGCCTCTTTTTCTTTCGACTGGTGGATTCCAAGTTAGGTCTTGTCTAGTGATGCAGTTTGATGGTTTCCGTAATGTGTCCTATCCATATGCAGCGTCTTTTCCTAATGCCCTCTTCAGCGGCAAGTTGGTTTGTTCTCTCCCATAGTACGTTGTTTCTGATGGCATACGATTAATCGACCTGGATTATCTTGCGTAGACAGCTGTTTGATAGTAGTTGTCGTAATGCTTGAGGTCTCAACTCCGTACAATAGAGCTGTTTAAACGTTAGTGTTTAAAATTCTGACTATGATGTTGTCTGACAGTTGTCTTGAGTTCTATATGTTATTCACTTGTAGACGTACTGCCATCGCTTTGTCAATCTGTGTCTTCACATCTACTTTAGAACCCTCTTGTTTATCAATGATACTGCCCAGGCACGTGAAAGTTTCCACCTTTTTCAGTGCACCATAATGCTGAAGGAGGATCTATAAGGTTCTCCTATCCACGTTGTCAAATAATTTCTCGTAGTCAAGGAAGTTGATGTATGGTGACGAGTTCCACTCAATTGACTGCTTAAGAAAAATACGTAGTGTCGCGATTTGGTCCGTGCACGATCGATCCTTACGGAAACCAGCCTGTTGATCTCGAAGTTGGGTATCTATTGAATCTTTCATCCAGCTCAACACCATTCTGTTTGAAACTTTTCTTAGTACTGATAGTATTGTGATGCCTCTGTTGTTCTTGCAATTGTTGTAATCACTTTTTTGGCTTCTTAATGAGGTATCTTTCTTTCAAAATATAAGGTTTGGTTACAGTTGGAGAAAGTGAAAAACAACTGGTCACTCAATTGACGACTTGTAGTTTCATTGTTTATTTATCTGTTCTGCTACGTGAAAACAGCTCATATATATATTTTCGTTATATTGTATTTACATACATGATATTTTGAAGTCGCCAAATATACGCAGTAAGTAGGTCAGGGTTGTTTTCACATTTAGCTCGGACGAGACAGTCCCATTGTGGTGTGTGCTACTGATGTCGACAGATATAAGTAGTATGTATCATCAGTCGAAAGTGCAATGCCTGGCAGCAGATGGTTAATAAGATCTAAGAAACGAGAACGAGAACAGAGAATGATTGCTGTGGAAATGAAAGAACAGTGAAGTCTGAGCCGATTGATTGACATTTTGCGAATCAAGTATTTACTATGTGGTTCTAAGATTTTACTAAGACGCTCTGTAATTTTGTGTTCAAATACATTTGGTTTGTCCCCGCTTGTGTTCTCGTTCACTATACCACCATCATTAAAGTAATTAATCAAACCAAAAATGAATCTTCATGAAAGATTAAGGGAAAACTTGGCGGTGACTGAAATAAAAATTAAGATCTCACTAAAAATGCAACGAAAACACGTATCCTAACATGAATTAACTTACACAGCTGCATTTTTTCCACTCAAAATTACATAAGGCATTGACATTGCTTCTAGTTTTTTTATTCAGTTTGTTAACTGTTCCCAGTGGAGTATCTGAACTGGTGCTGGCTTTAAGAAGCTAAATCCATAATAGAAAAAAAAGAATATTTTATTATTTTCAAAAGTTAAAATAGTGAAAACAAATTGAGAGACGAGATGTTACTTCGTAAAACAAATACTAAGTACATATACTTGAAATGACATTGAGGAAAATACGAACTTGAATTAAAAAATCAATCAATTCGATACTAAAGTTCCTCTTAAGCTGTGGCACAGAGAGATCTAACAAAATATATAACTTTATAATGACTCAGAAGAATTAAAAAAACTTCAACATTTTAAACAGTAAGATGAAATAAAATCTAATATTTGAAGTTTTACATTACAGGCTAAATTTACTTAGATGCCCACTGAAACCAGGAAGCACTGAACATCTATTTCGTCCTACTATGTAACTACACCAAGGATCGAACTAAAAGCCTCCAAGCCTCTTGACAAGCGTCCAAACTTCAGAAAACTGAGCTGGCATCCAATTATATGCAAGTATTGCATGACCCATTATCCATTGCCATTAGTAATATTTGACTGACGACCGACATGGTTGAAATCCAAAGCTCAATGCTTTTTAATAGAACCCTAAGAATTATCTCTTGAATTTAGTCCCTAGTCACCACAGAATGGTTGTTGAATTTGAAATTATCTTTGTAAACATCCCTGTTTTGAACAACTTTTCTCCAAAGAGGTAAACTTTGCGGAAAAGCAGACACTTCGCTAGTTATAATATTTACAAAACTCCTGTCCTTAATAGCTAGTGATTTTTTACGGTGGTGGAGGGAGAGATGGTTGGCAGTCCCCTGCACAAGGTCGGACAGGGCACGTGATGCCCACTCTCCTGAGGCACGAAACATCCGCTACTTTCGGATGGCATTTTTCCCAAATTTACATCTCATGTGTATCACTCACCTCACATCACCCCACCTAACCTCACAGCTAACTCACTCACCCACTTCACTTCACAATCACTCACAATCGCTCAACTCCCAATGATCAATAACCAGACACAAATTCCACACATTCACTCTACATCCATATCAAACTGCACATTCTTCATCACTCCAATTCGCAAAATTACAACTCAACCACCAACCCACTCAACCAATCACTCACTAACTTGATCATACGCACACGCGACACCATTAATCATTCACAATCTTTACTGAGGTTGGCATGTTTCCCAAGATTTTTTACGGTTTTTAGCATAAAACGGTAAGAAACTTAAACATTTTTGACTATTTTATATAATAAGTGAAACGGATAAACTACACCTTTACTATAACAATTAACAATATGTTATGGAGGTCTATTGAAATCTAAGACTACTACAAAGTTGAGAGCGATGCTATGATTAATTTGTTGCTAGTCGACGAATTACCCCCCTCATATAAAATCTTTTAGTGTTCGGAAAATCACTAATCCAACTCGTTTCAGAATTTTTTATCGTTTGATTATTTGAGAACAAGCTTTATTTTTAACAACTAATCTCGTATCTATATTCCAAGGTCATATAAACAGTATAAAACCAGTAAAACTGTTTGTATAATGACCTTTTCTAGAAACATTAAAAAGTCTCCTGTAAATCTCTTTCTTAATCTCCAGGGATCGTTGGGTATCTTTAATGTAGTTCTGTAATGAGAAACACGTATGTCGTAAAATATCATTATATCTCAACTATTTTAATATTTGGTTCGCTTTATAAAATTTCACTTAACCAACTTGCAAATTTAAATGACGTAAATTTTCAATTTTTGGTGAGGAGCAATGCATAAGGGACTTTTACTAAAATTTGAATCTGGAAATAGATTCGTCAGCAAGTACAACTTAACGACGAAAGTTGAAATACTAAAAACAAAATAGCAGTTGGATAAACTGAAATACTTATTTCTTCTTTATATAATTCCGTTGAACATCAACCGTCAACATCTTATGCACTTTAGTGTTCAAACACATAACACACACATTTTTTAATCGTGAAATTTTGTACGAAAATAAGTTTATCATTTAGTCTCACTACCGCTTTTATCTACCAACATTATAGAACATGACGATAGATAAAAAACTATTTTTCTTAAAATTTCTTAGGTCTTTGTATTTTAAGTAGTGTGCTTAGTTCCGAAGAATATGTTGCTGTGAAATTCACTCACAACTGCCAGTTAGATATTTAACCAGTTATAAACAAATAGGAACCTGAAATAAATATACCTCGACAAAATTGCCATGTCTTACATCAGCACAGTCAGACATGAAATTAACAAGATGAAGAGAAAATGACTCAACTGAATGCCACACATCCAAGAGTCCATAACTTAAAATGCTGATACCATGTTTTTTTTGCCACACCTAGTCTTCAACCAACGTATTATCATGCATTTAGTGTAAAAAACACGTTCGAAACCAAATCAGTGGACGAAAGTCCATAATATTATTACCCAATTTACTATCTCTACCTAGTATCTAATAGGTCACACCAACGCCGCGGTTAAACCATGTATATTTAGTGATAGGAATACAAGCGTAATCGAGTACCACTAATTTTATATAAAGTTACGAACAATATTACGAACTTCTATTTAGAATAAAACTGAAAGTGGGTTGGATTATTTTAACATACGATTGTAAGTTTATAACAAAAAGTGAAGCAGTGAATTATTGACATTTCGATCAAATACCTTCTAAATTAGATCTTTAATTCATAGGTTCAGGGAATGATCCACTGAGGAAACCACTTACTTAGGCGTGAAAATATGAGGACAATCCCAGCGCACATATATATACACGAATATCGATGAATAATCACAAAATGTTCTACTCGTTCTGACTTATTGGTCCTATAAATGATATTTACAATCAATTAATTGTAAAATTACTAGCCTTGCAAGCAACAGATACAAATCTGTTTAGCTCAATTTGGTGAGTCAAATAGTATTAACGGTCATGATGTAAAAAAACATCGCTTTAAATCGAATAGTAAAAAACCTGTAATTGGTAAACATGTTAGTTTAAATTAATAATTAATCCATAAACTTACAAACTCTTCATTGATTTTTTTCATACGATTTTGTGTTTTATTCTTACCGGAACCCTTTCCATGAAATTTATGACTTAATTGACGAAAAGCTTCTTTAGCACTTAAATCGCGTCCTAGTTCATCAACGTATTCTAATTTAATATCCGGTTTATATTGCGTTAACTCTTTAAAATCTGATAATGGACCAGAGTAACGATCACGTTTGTAAAATTTCGCATCAATATCATCATAGCGTATATCTTCTTGGACAAAGTGTTTAGCCATTAGATTGACCATAGTTCCTGAACCAGTCTAGAAAAACAAAGAGAAAAGAATGAGTACAGATAATAAAAATGGTTAGCTTAAACAACAAATAGAGTTGAGCACTGTTGCGAATATAATATTATGATTAAAAACTGAAGAGGAATTCGCATCGATTAAAGTGTAAGAAGTTAACTCACTCGTTTCTCTTTTTCTTTATCAATATAACCTTTTTTCTCAGCCAACCGAATGGCTGAAAATACTCCTGAATCCAGACGTGGTTCATCATCTAAAACTCCATGTATATCAGTATTTTCTGCTTTAAAATGTTCCTGCCCAGATTTTTTGACTGTTGGTCTCGGTACTGTTCGAGTTGAATTCCCAAGAATATCATTACCGACAGTCTGCCATCGATCGTCTAGAAATAAAAGAAATAAATTTGCTATTCCCGTCTCTATATATACACATAGTTGACTTTAATGAGCGCTACTTAAGAAAAAATGCTAAACGACAACATAGAAGCAACACCACAGAGAGAAATAAACTGTCAATCAGTAATTTAAAACTTGGAACCTGGCACATATGTGTATCAGTTCAAGTTATCACAGCCTACTCCTATATCAAATAATATCGCGCACCGAGGTAGATGGTGCAGGGTATAGGTAATATATGTATTCTAATTACTGTAATCAATGGACATGTAGTGCCTCGTCAAACGATACGCGACCCTTACCTAGTACCCTGCCTTAACTCAACATCGCGCAGTCAGTGGTCTCAACATACATCAGCAATGATTCGAAGGCATTTATCATCGAATACTAGTGAACTACGAATATCCCGTATTTTTAAAGGCCACATTTCATTACTATAAGGTAGAAGAGAGTGAACTAATGAAGCTGGTAGACTGATACCTAACCTAAACCACAAGTGGCACAAGTTGGCAAAAATCATACGAGTTTTCTGCGTCCATACGTTTCATCAGATACCAACTCACTAGGGTTGATCAGACTCCCAAGACAAGTGAAGTGGTTGATGCACTCAACTACTTCACTCGCTATCATTAGCCCAGGGTTGACGCAGATCAGTCCTGAGGCACCATTTTGAATTTAGAGAAAGGAAATCGCATCTCAAACATCACCCAAGGCTATCACAAACTATTTTGTCGATATCTTCACCAAATAGAACTACGTTATCGGGGTATATTAAGTTAACAAGTGAATCTCTTGACATAAGATTGTTTCCTGAAAAGCAAGATGACGGTAGCGTTATCTCCAAAAGAAAAAAACTGCAATCTACCCTCTATTGTTTTATTTGATGATCACACTTTCTTTCCAATGGCTGATACGTAAATTTTTTAAATATTTTTAAAAGACAACGATTCATAGATGAAGTCGAAAATAGAATCTTACTTGATGCTTCCTACTTTGTATCGTCATACTTTGTATCATATTCTTCACTTTTCATGCGATAACTACCTTCTGAATCATAATCAAGTTTTCGTTCTTCTTCTTCTTCTTCCTCTTTTTACGGCATTCTTGTAGGTGATGTTCTCAAAAAATCATCATCATTAGTACCAACTGGTCCGCCATTATTCTGTAATCTAGACTGATTTGTGAAGAAATGATTGTAACGAGGATTTCTTTTCATACTTTCTTGAAAACCAATACCACTTGACTTATAAAATTCTGCAGTAGAGTCGAACACAATTTTGTCTTTTTTGCTATTATTTGTCAATGTATCAGACGCAAGTGACTGTGACACGGATTCGGATGAATGAGTAGCTATATTTTTTGCTAAGAGTTGTGATGTAATCTTTTAAATGCAAAAAGTATAGTGAGAAGAGAATCAATCTTATCTTAGTTTATATGAAGTAATAGTTAAAAAATGGTTTTTAAATAGACAGAAATTATTCAAGTGCTGTCATAGCTTAACAATGGGTCATATCAATCGTGTTTAACCATGATCACACTGATTTTTAACCGTAATGTAATTCAGAAACACTTGAAAAGTCAATATACTTGGCATAAGTTTGGACACTATTAGCTTGTATTTAGCCTAATTTCTTAAGTCCCATTTATTCATTTTAATATTATATAATCTCTACATTTCACGAAAATGCTGTCATAAAAAAATTGACGTACTTCTTCCGGTTTAGAAACAACCCGTGACTTCGATTGCACGACTCGCCCTATAGTTTTCTCTAATTCACTTCTCAACTCATCTGGTTCATCGATATGATCTGCTGCAGACCAATATTCTTCGTAACTATCTGAGTATAGGAGAAAAAGAAATTGCGAAACATACATTTGAAATAACCGATTATTTTAAAGCGATCAACAAGTGTTCTGTAGTTTATATTGTGACAAATTGAAACCTAGCATCAGAAAGTAATTATACACATATAATTTCGCTTGTGTAGTACCAACATGAGTTTGCAAGTTGACAAATAGCTAACTCATCCACTTCCAAAACGATAAAAATTATTTGAAAATAATAAGCTTTTTCAAACTTTTAAGTTACTTACACGGGTTTCGGTTTTTTTCTCAGTGCTTTTTTGGAGTCGTTTCTTTCATCCATTATATGTGTGTGTAAACGACATATTAGTGTATGATTTGGGATTTTCCCTCACAACCGTTATTATTCTACAATTTTAGTTCTTTTGTCTAAAAGAGAAGCTGTTAGTATTTATAACACGCATCATTGTCATACCACTGGGTTATATTACTTTTCACACATGTGTAATCAAACTTCGTATAACTCAACTGTTTCGACTAATCGAAAACCGAATCCGTCACGCATTTGCTGACAAAGAAGATAAAAAGGTTGGAGCTAGTAACAATAACAACTTTTTACATAAATAGCTATCAGCTTAGCCCTTCTATAGGTGGAGACTTAGATTTTTATCACTGTAGAATCACTTGCCCAAAAGTCTACTAAATGAATGATGTGTTAGGATTTGGAATTGTCAAATAATACTCTGCTATAAAAGTTGTTTCAATTTAAGGTAATGATACAATTTTAAGTGTAGAAATATCTTCAGTACATAGTTGTGAAATAAAAGTGTTGGTTTCGCAGTTACAGTTGCATGGTAATAGTCGTTTTGATTTTTAGTCTAATTTGTATGACATTACAGGCTATTGAATGCTATAAATGTTTGTATTTTGACTATTTATGTTACAAAGTATAGCCTATAGGTTTTTCAGTTAGTTAAATCGATTCAAAATCATAACGATACTAAAATTCATAAGTTGAAAAGTAACATTTAGTATGAAATGTTATTTAAATGTACTTATTAAACTATTAAGGTAACAAAACAGCAGAACATATAATACCTTTGACATCTATTATTTGTGCAGAAAATTCTTCAGCCGGAAACGTGTCATTTGCAGATGGGATGTTACTATTTAAGCGTTTTTCTCTAACTGTTGAACGGCTTCCTAAATCAGAAGACCCTGATTGTTCTGGCAATTCACTCAAAAGTTCATCAGCAGTCAGTGCTTGACGAATAGTTTTGATACGACGTTTACGCTTTTTAAATTTTGCAGCCATTTCTTCCGTACTGTAGTACTCAGAAGCTATACGAAGCTCAGTATCAGGCAACGATTGCTGAAATGGGATTAAAATGATCTATTAACAAACAATGAAACATTTAAGTTGGTGATGCATCCAAACAAACACGGCAATATGTTAAACATGAGAAACATTTATTAGTATGTACATGAATCTTGAATATATACTTACTCGTCCTTCTTTCAGTTCAGCTTGTAGTTGTTTCAATAAACGCTCATTCTCTGTATTATAAGAGCCATCAGAATTAATAACAAAGTGGTCTTTTTTAATGCCATTAATCTCTGAATCATACTTGCTTAGAACAGCTTTAGAGCGTAAACCAAGAAGTACATCCTCATCCACTTCGTCTTCAATTCCTGCCAGACCGGTAGTCTTTCTTATGTTTTCTCTATTGACGTCAGCTTTTTCATCATCAATTATATTTACATTCACTAAAACGTCTTCAGATTCATCCAAAACACCTAAATTAAAAGGCGAAAATTACAAATATTGAACCTATGATCGCTACAATGTTGATTAAAATAATGACACAGCGAGGTTAACATTTATGGGGATTGAAACAGATTTCGAATTACTCTCAGTAGAAATAAATTCAGAACCTCCAGTTCACCAATACAATGAAGTCAAGTTGTGGTGGTTTATAATGAGTATTTTTTACATGGTACTCATTCTCCAAGAAAAACACGATAGAAGTCAGTAAATTATTCTACACCCGTAATATAGCATAGATTTTAAGTATTTGAGAAATATTTACATTGATCGATACAAAGTAACCTATTATGGAACTCCAGAATGGTAAATAAAATAGGCAGAAGCCATTTGCAACACTAATCTGAATCACAACTTATCTGGAGTTAAGACTGAAAAAATTGCAATAAAAAGTATATCAGCAATAAAACAATGTGGAACACAAGTTTTCGTAAAATATATTTACCACAGGTGGTGTATCAAACTACATATTCAAATAGCTCTTCAAGATCATCCAAGATTCGGTCGATAGTGTCTTTGAATCATGTACCGGAACCACTGAGAGAGCAGTCGAGAAGCTATACAATATGTTCTAGATGAGGCGAACTAGTTAACGGTGTTATAGGTATATAGTGACTGGGATAGTTTAGTCATGTGTTAGGCATGATAAGTCATCACTTACAGTAATACACGATACTTATTAGACTGAAATAAAGTTAGGGATGTCAATAAATCATTTCTTCTCTGCAAACCAACGCTCACCATAAATTAATATCCATCGTTATATATTTAAGTTGTTTCTATTTTGGTAAGATCATATGAAAATTTTTGTGTCAATCAACACTCACATTACTTTAAAGAATCGATAGCTTCCTGAAATCTTAGTTCGACTGTTAGTAATTCTAACATCGTTTATACGCTCGAATGAATATACCGCATTCGTAAGGAACTGTCTGGTGAAGTACATAAGTCAGTCATCTACAACGTAGGACCAGGCACATATATGCATCGATCCAAGTTGTTACGCCTCATTAGCACAGCAAGGTGAACACCGGATTCATAGAAGTAGTTAATTCAATGCTTGTAATACATTAAAGAAAGACTGCATATAACGGTATGGTATAGAAAGAAAGATATGAAGCGATTTTAATCTCATAGTTTAAGGGAACACAGAGAGTATATACACCTACACCATTATGATCGATTCTGAGCCATGTCACCAAGTCTCCAACCATTGGTTACGATAGTCACGCGAACCCCAACCAAGTAGTCTGCATCTACCAACATGGCTCACACTACAAGTTAGTGACTTCAAGCACTGATGCCACGTTTGAGTTTGGCCGCCCCTAACTTTCTTCCAGATGTGTCCAACACCAGTCACCATTACGCGTCGTGGTAATCGGTGTTCAGGCATACGTAACACGTGACCCAACCATCTCAATCTATGAAGATTAACAATCTCAACAACTGATTTACCATCGTTCTCTAATACTCTGCGTCTAATCTCACTATTACTTACCCGGTAATCCCAGCAGATGCGAGCAGTACTTCTAAGGCATGTGTGGTTAAATACTAGTAGCTTACGAGTATCTTATACTCTCAATGGCCACGTTTCGCAGCCGTAAAGTAGAACAGAACGAACTGCCGTGCAGTATACTCGTCCTTTTATTGATAGACGGATATCTCGCCTTCGCCCATAGGTGACGCAAGTTGGCAAAAGCCAAACGAGCTTTTCGAACCCGTGCTGAGATTTCGTCAGACACCAACCTATTAGGGCTGATCAAACTTCCAAGATAAATGAAGTTGTTAACGTGTCCGACTAATTCATTTTCTATCCTTAGTTCAGGCGTTGACACAGGCCAGTCCTGTAGCAACAACTTGCATTTAGAAAGGGAGAAACGCATCCCGAAAATTCAGGGATTGTTGCTCAGTGCTACCAAAACACTGCACTTTATCAGCGTCTTCATCAAACAGGACTATATCATCTGCCTAGTCGATAAGTGGACTTCCTGGTAGGAGATCAATGCCCGAAAATTCAGTCGACGAGAGCGTTATTTTCACTAGTAGGTCTATGATGAAGCTAAACGAAAAAGCCAGAATCCCCCTCCCGTTTTTAAGCTGAAACTACTGATGAACAAGAAATCGCTAATACGGATGTATTACATAGACCAAGTCAAAATGACTGCATCTATCTTGTATATGTACTTCAGAAATAAAATAAATTACACTCTAGGTTAGTTTGAAATGGCGAGTTTCGTTCAGTTATTTTACATGGGGTCCAAATCTTACAAGCCTGGATAAGCGGTTAACATAAGACATGAAGGGAAACAAGCGAGCTATTTTTCAGGGTGGTACTACTAGTAACACTTGATGGACTGAAAGCACGAGTTGTCTAACAAGCTCAGTGAAAATGTGGAGAAACTATAATTTATGGACAAACCAATCGGATTTACGATGACATGTCTTGGATTTCGGTGCGAAATTCACTCATTTGGCTAAATAGTTTTGGCATTATATCTGATGTCAGTTCACAATAAAAACCCCAAATCTAAAGCCTAACCCCAACTATTAAACATAAATATTAATCTTAATTCCTTACACTAGTTCATAGCCCTCATTCAGCCGTAGTATGTAAGCGGACATTTTCAAGGTCTTCTCAGCGTCACTCAAAGGTCGTCCATAAATTATAGTCTCACTGAAAATGTTTGATTTTTTAGTAATCTGCTGAAAATATTAGTATTGGAACATTTCCAGATAGCAGATCTCCAAATGAGTATTTGTAGATTGCTCAATAAGTACACAATTATGCTTGAGCTACACTTCGAGTGAAAGAAAGTGACATCACTAAACTGTTAGGACCGAAACAGATGGAATGGGTTTTGAATTTGCAATTTCATGGCTGTAATTCAAGGGCATTACAAAACAAATCACTCAAGGTGAGGACTATATTCATAGGCTAAAAACAGACTAATCCTTAAACTGAAGTCTGCAACAAGCTTAAACCAAGATAGTGAACATGTTAAACGAAAACTACTACAGTGACCGATTCACAAGTTATTATACAGATTTAAACCGTAAAAAGACAAAATGCGACAAGCAGTAATGACAAGCCGACAACTAAATATCACAATGACTTAATATATACATCGGATATCTGAACTCCAATCGAAATAATACAAGTAAATACATGTGAGCCAAAAACATTTACATGTAAAAGACTTTAGGAACTAAAACATTTCCAAGCAAACCTGAGTCTTTAATAGTCAAGATAACTGATTGACCGTCAACAAAACGGGATGAGCTGTGTTCAACGCGAAGACCGGCCAAATCATTGGGTTTGTACTTTTTACCATTTTGAATCAACCGTGACTCTACAAACTCAGAAACAGCCAACTGATCGTCAATCTCAGACAAAAGCTTTGCCTAGAAAAGCAATCAATATGAGCAAAGCCTGCATAGAACTTACTCTTTCTTCGGCTTGTTTCTGAATTCGTTCTTTCTCACGCATTTTCTCAACCCATGATTGAACATCCGATTCACATGCAGAAGGCGTGGATAGTTTTTCCTGCCCAATTTTATCTAACAATGACCTTTTCTCTTTCAAGACATTTAGCTTTTCTTTGATTGCTTCTGATTCCCTTATTTTTCTGATATCTTTAGCTGGTGCATGGACGTAGCAATCGGCTTGATTATCTACTGCTCGTTCTGGTTTTGAAGTATCATCAGCATCCAGAGGAGCAAGACCCAATTTAGCCCGCAAGGCACTAAAAAAGTATATTATTTTACCCTATATTTACTTTGTTTCCGCAACTGAGAGAGAAATATCAACACCAGTGCCTCCAGCTAAGCATAAGTTGTAATAGGTTATACAAGTTTACTTACTATCACTAGGTGATTGATCATCTCTCCTGGTAGCAATCCTATCAGTAATCTGGTCCAAGGGAGAACGAGACCTATCACGATTCTTGTGACGATGTTTTTTGTGCGATCGATGAGGAGAACCCCTAGTCATTCTGTGAACCTAATAATGGCGCCTTGACCTTCAAGGTCAAGTATTCGTAATCCACATCTCTCTACAAGTTTGACTTGACTTTTGAATGTCTGTGTCTAGCTCTAAGGTACGTTGTATTCTATGGAAGTGTACAAAGTGACATATGTTAGAATGTAGATGAGAAAAAGTGAATCGTAACTTAGTAAGCCTGTAGAATGCACTTCTGTCCAGTGAGGTAGGTGGTTGGAAGCGATGAGCTCTAATAAATGGGTAAAATAAAGATAATATAGTCGTTACAACCAAAGGCTGGTAGTGTAGGGTTTCGAATTAGGTAGTGTTTCATATTTAAAAATGTTCCATTTATTCACCGAATTTGTGAAATTTATGTAGTTTGTGTCTTAAAGTACAACATGGAGCAAAAATGCTTCTGACGGCCCTTTCAATCCCTTTGAATTATTTGTATTGTAAGCACTGAATAACACTTAGAACTATATCACATGTGTTTTGGGTGTGTAGCAGCAAATAATTCGCCAGAATAAACATTTCCATAAGTCTTCATTAATGCCGATCACGGTAGACTTACTGGACACATCCTACCTGAAGTTTCTCGGTCACGCATCTGCAACATACTACGCGTATAAACTTCGTGCTATGACTTCATACTACATAGTTTAGATCAAACGTTTCTCGATATATCAATAACTTCGCAAATATATCTTCAAACTCCTTCACTTAGGACTTCTGATTTGACTTGTTTAATATCCCCCAATCATATGGGTTTTACAGGCAAAAGCATTGTCAAATTCTAAATATCTGTAGCATTTCTGAACGCAGGATGTAACCGCAACTGCAGGTGCAAACTTTCCATAGGTATATATTGTTGCTTGTGAATTCAGTGGGAGTTGAATTACTTATACTGTTTATAATTAACAGCGAATAACTGCTGGTTACGTATGTAATGGTAAAAACGTCCCAAAACAAACGGTTTTGCGGCGATTGTCCGAGACTGATGCTAACCTTGTTAGTTTTAGTTGACATTACTAGCTGACAGCTGAAAGACAAGTGTCAATACTAAATCTGGACAAAACTGAATGAGAAGCACTTTTCATATATTGGATAAATGGTTCAAAAATCTCACGTTCATCGACCTAGGCCTTCACAGAAATGTCTTTTCCTTCTAATAAACTTTTTCTTTGTTTTTATTCAGCCTAAAAGATATTAGATACATTGAAACTAGAATTGTTTCATTCTGCAGTGTCGACTTATATTTGCGTTTACATTTTATATATAGGTCGTCATATGAGTGTATAATCTATGGACTGGCCTTATATGGGCGTTAGAAGTTTTTCCGATTCACTTAAAAAGAGTGACATTTGCATATGTTTGAGGTTCAGTGATGGTAAGCGAAGAGGACTCTGATCGACTTACATGTATAAAACTATTGTTGATTGTTGTGAGGAAGACCCAGATTTCTCAGTACATCTGATTAACTAATATACTATGTACCACCATCGGTGCATGTTATGTCCTATTCGGCTAATCTGTGTTATTGTCTTTTCACAAGTGCATTAAAATCAGAGAACTGATAAGAACGGAAAAAAGACATCCAATACACAGATTTCTCGACCTTTCCACACGCCAAAGGCGGCTATATCTCAACGTACGGAGTCAAAATTCACGGACACTTAAAAATATCAGACGCGCGAGATTTATAACCCTCAGTTTTGGTGTTTGACCAAGTTTGATATAGAAACAAACGTCCGAAAATAAAGGACATAGAAGTCACCTCTTTCTTACTATTGACCATTCTAGATGTGGTTAGAAAAAAATGGACAACAACATTTGACCAAGCACTGGTAACATTTTTTCCACTCTCTGTAATCGGTAAACAAGACAACTCATTAGATTACTGAGCGTTCGATATCTTTATTTTCTTTGCAACTTGGATGATTTAACCCTGTTATTTAACAAGCATACTTGTACATTTTTGCTGATTCATATTGTCGTGTCGCTAGTACTGTTCTTTCACTGCGTTTTTTTACTACTAACATGTACCACATGACCCCTTATTTAATAAAAAGGAATGACCAAACGCTGTTGAACACAACAAGTAATCAAAATATTGTTCACCAGCGACAACCTCATCGGGTTTAACTAGCTGGCTGGCCACAAACTGGATTTATCTCTGCCTGACTAGGGTGGATGAACTGTAGCGGTAAAAAATATCTAAAATAAATAATTCTTTAAGCCTTCGACATTTGATGGTGACCGCCACAAATTTTGAGTGAACGTTTGTATGATGATGTCGTTTAGAATAACGATGAAAGCTCCACGACCTAACCATCCAAGTCAGAGAACAAAACTCCATCAAAATCATACACCTGAGCTACAAATATTCACCATCTCACAATAGTTTCAGTAAACGAACCTAGCCAGAGGCACTCAGTCACGCACCCGTACCAGATACGTTTTTCTGTAGTGCAACGCATCCCTTGCAACTGTTAATCAACATAGAAAAGACGCACCCAGACATATCATTAGACTTCGAAATACACCTTCAAACCCCTTCTGATTGGACTTGGTTGACGCAGTTCAATTATATAGGTGCAATATGTAAAGGCATTGCCAAGCTTCAAGTACTCGAAGCATCTTAATGTGCAAAAGTTTTACATTCATTCGATTTCAATTACAGTTTTGTTTTATCTCCATCGAGCGAAAATTGTCTAGGTAAATCCTATGTACAATTTTATTAATTTCATAAAATCATTCCTGATTTTAGTAGACGTTGGTCTTTCTTACCATCCTAATCTGGCAAAAGATTGGCAAAACATGGGCTCTACGGGATGCCTGCAAAGGACTACATTTGTAGATGCGGTAGAGTGATTTGAGAATTCTGAAAATTTTCAACGACAAGGAAATTCCAATTTAAACTTGGATGTCATCCAGGTAATTTGCCATAGCATATCAATGGTAAATCCTGTAAATCACTAAAGCAGATGGTCTTCGTTAGACGATTGTGGGTTGGACAAGAATGGCGTGATGAACCTTCTGAATTTGAAGTCACATCTCGCGGTCAGCATGTAATGTGAATTACTCTTTTGCGTTATCAAAGTACTATGGCTGAGTTGAATATCGTATAACGTTAGCACAGAAACATGTTAGCAAGAGTAGGTACACGGAAGAGATCAAGACCACCACCACATAGGCCAGTTCATGGAGTGAGATTAACTAATGTTCGTTAGTTGTTCTTGACCTTGAGGATGATCAGTGAACTGTTCGACCTTCGGTGACCCAACGGCTGGGTGGTTCGTTTGTGGACTAATGACATATCATAGGTTCATCATTCAATCGAGCAACTTCATCACCTAATAAAACATGCGATTCATTCATTTGAAAATTAAAACACTCATTCCCTATAAATATATAGTGACGTAGATGCGGATGAAATAACATATTTTATTTCGTTGGTTAGTTATCGTGACTTAACTGTGTCGAATTTTCCGGGTTAGAGAAATGTCAATCATGAATTGAGAATTGAAATTTATTCTCTAGGTCACTTGGGTTTTCATGGTGAATTAATGTAACTCATTCAAAAGTTTACCTTATCAACATTTAGATCCTGTTATCAGATTGTCACAATATCAAACTCACGTTGTCTTTTTTCTATAAGTTGCTTTCATCATTAAATGTAAGTATAATCCATGTGCTCACTGGGTCATTAGCCTACTTTTACCGAGATTGTTTTTCCAATACACCCCTCATCGAAATCCCCTAGCAGATATGGTATATTAAAACTGGAGAACCTCTCAAAAACTAAGCATTATAGCATATGTTCACGCATTAGAAAACATCTTTACTCAGCGGGGAAAACCTTAGTACTACTGTTGTATTGTTGAAGAAATGTGGCGAGTTAAAATAAAAATACTTTCTCTTACATGTTAGAACTGTTTAGGTTGTTTTACGTTCACTTCATATTACATTATCCCTTTCTCGAATTTCTTAAGTCACTTTTCCCTGCTTCAACATTTTGCTGGTCAAATATAATATAATAACAACTGTTTTGTCTAAGGAATCGACAGTACCAAATATAACTTTTAAAAAGGCTATCATGTAAAACAAATTGACGAAATAAGAGAACGTCCAACTTAAAACTTGTCTAACGTAAACACTGTTTCATTGAAAGAGAGCCTTTTAATGGTTTATTGCACCATAAGTTCCTTTAAAAGCGAGTCTGAAAAGTAATCACCTGATCATAAGTTAGTTTTAACTAAATAATTGGAATTATGAACGATTACGCCAATATTGTTGAATATTTTCGGCCATCATTTCAGATTTCTCTGCTTACTGTTGCTTTTTCATAGTCACAAAATACCTTGCTTTAATACAGGTGATAATGGTAATCGTTATACTAACTGTCACTCCGGATACCAGTCCTTGTTTTTGTAGAACACATGTTATTTATTTTGAGAATAAATGTTACTCTTAACCCTAATTCAAGAATGAGATCAATTAGAAATCGGTTGTGACACTAGTTTTCATAACTAGAATCTGACCTCAGTGCAGGTACGACCTAAAATATGTGAAACAAGAAAATTAAATTTATGCTTATTTGGAAATTTTAACTGATTAAAAATCTAGATATAGTTTTGTTTGTTGTTTTTGATATAACTTTTTCCCCAGTACCTCGCAAGACCACTTTAAACACATCGCAATGATTTGTCTACGCAGTTATTTTACTATTCTGCTACTAGTAACAATGCGCTTAATATTCATGTACCTGAACAGATAGATAAAAAACGTGTTGTCCACCTTTATTAGATTGTCTGAGCTATGGGCTTCCAAACGTATACCGAAGGGATGATGTTGTTCAAGTCAGACCCAAATCAATTATATACACTTAATTATCTATAAATCAAACCGTCTTATCAGCAGGTCATTTAAATGTAACATATAATTCTATCTATCGGAGATAGTTAACTAATGAGTTGATTTATAGCGGCAAACACGACAGTGTTTGTGAAACAAGTGTATAAGTAACTTTTTAAATATAATTGTAGAATATTAGAAGTGATTTAGATTAAACATCTCTTAATTATCCTTTTTATGCATTTTATTATTTCTATCGATTTACAATGACCAATTCACTGCTTCTCCGACTTCAATCAGCTATCACTTAATTACCCGTATTTTTGTAAAGGATTCAGTTCTGATGGTAATTACCACGAAACAAAACTTGTATGTACCATATACATTAATACATTCATCCCCGAAAGTTTCCTCCGAAGATATCTTGATTAACTTTTTGAGAAAATATCCTTATTTCTTTATGTGAGCCAACAAAACTGTAAATGAACAACTAACAAACAACATGGCATCGGAATATTTGGGGACTATGTACTAAAATGTAAGATTTATACGTACTTCTAATATAACCCACAGACTAATACACACGGCATATTTCATTATGGAAAAAAATCCATAAGGTCACTTTCAAATTTAATTGCCGAAATCACGTATTAGTTTCTGAGTTCATCAAGAGATACAACAAGTCAAAATTTTGTTGCTGGTTTTCGGTAGTGATTAAGTTTAATCACGACCAAAATTTATCCATTTGTAGAAACGAGGACTCATTGTTTTCAATGAACTTCTAAATATTCTAATCGTTCAATCAGTTTTGACAAATGGACTTTTTATTAACAACCATTTTCTTTATCTAGTTGCTTCGTTTATTTATGATGTTTTATAAAACTGCTTTTTGCACCTTCTGGAACTTTTAGGGGTGTGGAATCGGAAAAAATCAAGTAAGAGATTATATTTTCAGGTTATTTATTTTTTGTTTAATGAGTTAGCTCATAGCCATCAATAATATTATTAATTCCCTTACTGACAGAGAATTTTGATAGGCTAATGATCGTTCTTCATATATTTTTGTAAAAACATTTATTACTAAGCAAATTGATGACAAAGTAAGAACTTAAAGGATAGTATACGGAAAGAAGTGTTTGACCTGATGAATAGTTAATGAAACACTAAGTATACAGACAAAACTACCGCCCACCGAGCATGAAACCCCCGTACCCCACACCCCCGACACTTAGAGAAGCACCCTTGCCCAACGCCATAGCACCCAAACCCCGCTATAAACCCAATAAGGCCACGAAGCCAACAAAATGAGCATCTCCTTCAACCCACACAAAGCGACAACCAACCTACACACCATCCCAATGAAAACCTACTAACCAACAAAAACTAAGCTGCAGACCGCCTTACGACAAAAACTCACCTCCCAATCCTACATCTCCTGAATAGTACCCCATAGACCATCAACCAACAGAAAAACCGCATCTCAACACAAACACATAAAAATATCAAACATCTCGATTTATGGAAACGATTAACCCCGCATAAATCGGAAAATCCCAAAGGTTAGTTTGAGTCCCATGATTGACGTTCAAATAGTGCTAAAAGATAACAAGGTATCATCAAAGCAATTACAAAACCGAAAAGCCCACAAAGACCTAGACCAATACGCGGCAAACAAACCAATCAAAACGATGCCGCCCCAAACGGTAGACGAGCCTACCTCCATAATCACTACGGTCAAGACAAGTGAACACTCACAACCGGCCCATTACAAAATAATATCATACCCCACCCATGCACAAATATAGAACATGTTAGCCACAACCAAAAAGTTCAAGATTACCTGCGAAAAAACTAATCCCCAACTCCTGCAAAAGTATACGTAAATAATTGATGATCCAGGAGAATATCCTAACATGTCGCCTTCACAAAACATTGAGTAAAAGAAAATATGAATCCACCTCAATACAAGATTTCATTTTATTTGATTGACATATTGACCAGCAAAGATGAAACTTACGAACACATTAACCGTGGAATCACATTGACGTCTGTAACGGTAACCAAAGTTAGTGGGGCAACCTCAAGCAGTGCCACACCACGATCCCAGCTCGCGGGACTACGAACCCATGGTCCTTCAGATCACTATTTATAAAAAACACTGAACACGTAATCAAGAACAAACAGCCCCCAACAAACTAACACACTACCAAATAACAAAAACAAAAACAAATGCACGACCAAGAACCGTTCACTAATAGTAAGATATGCATACTTCGCTAAAACAGAAGCAATCCATCATTTAATAATTTACAAATAAGTAATATCTATAACAGACCCTGATTAAATATATTGAAACAAACCGCTTATTGTCCATTATAATACTAACATAAACGTTAGAACAAGACTTCCGCCAACGACAATATCCTCCATGACATCTACTAAACAAAAACCAGTACAGTTAAAATTTTCCTATTGTGAACGACAAACTCACGCAACAGAAAAAGATATATAGGTCAGTCAACAACAACGTAACACATACTATCATACGGTAACGTACAACATTTAAGATGCCAAATCACATTGTCAACCATGAGTACTAGCCATAAACGAAACACTTGCACCACATAACAGTGAACACATCACACCAAACCCACCACCGTAGGAGATGAAAAGAGAGCGATCACCTAACCCGAGCTGAGCATTCGATAATTGCATCACTGTGCCAATGTGATATGGCAACTTAAACTGATGTACGTACGTAAGAAGTTGTACGTTGTTGTTGACTGACCTATAACTATTACTGTTGCTGATTTGTGTCACAAAAGAAAATTACTAGTATTGGTTATTGATTAGTGTCGTGAATTGTTTGGTCGAAGTCTAGTTCTAACGTTTATGTTAAGAAATATATGGACAATAACTGTTTGTTACAAAAATTAAATCAGACTGTTATAGAAATAACTTATTTGTAAAATCATAAATGATGGAATGCTTCATAATTTAGCGAAAATGCATATCTTACAATAGTACGTTACTTTTTTCGATATTAGTAAAATGAAATTGAAATAAGGAGAGAGATAGTAATTTGTGTCATTATATCACAACCTATTTCCATTAATTTAAAAAGACTGAAGGCCATGGGTTCGAGTCCCGCGAGCAGGATCGTGGGTGCGCACTGCTGAGGAGCCCCACAATAGGACGAAACAGCCGTCCAGTGCTTCCACGTTTCCAGTGATCGTCTAACATCAATCAGTTCATCATGTCAATCAAATAAAAAGAATATATTGAGGTTGATTCCTCTATATCTAACTCCAGATTAGAAGGCTACATGTTCGGATCACACCTGGCTCACCAACCTAACATATATATATAGTTGAAAAACTCTCTGACCACATTAACTAAATTTAATTTCTACAAAATGAGATGTAGGTAAGCAACTATTTATTTAATGGGGTATAGTACATTTCAAGACCGAAGATACAGGATGAAGGCCTACACCCTTAATTTCTTTCTAATGCTTGTTTTTTTAGCCTCGACATTTCTCGGTCTAATTTGTCATACGTAAATTTAAATGCTTTTATATGATACCTTGTTATCATTTAGCAATTTGCAGTCAACATGGACTCAACTACCTTATTTCTGTTAACATTCCAAAACAATTTATACTGAGCCACTTCTTTCTTATGAGTTTTGTTGATAAGCTTTAACAGTATGTATTAATGTCAAATGGTACAAACAGGATATGTATGCAATTTCGTATAAAATGACGAAATGCGGACATATCAACGAAATAATAATTAACTACTGAAAACATTTCAGTAGATACGTAATTAAGACTAAATATAGTTATCCTTTCTCATCAACAAAAGATTTTACCTTGCCTATAGTGAAAAATCTGTAATTTAGCAAATTCTAAGGCCTGTGCAACACAAATTTACTGGGAGATGTTACCTTGAACTCACTTATGGCGGTAGTTTTGTCTGTATACTTAGTGTTTCATTAACTATTCATCAGGTCAAACACTTCTTTCCGTATACTATCCTTTAAGTTCTTACTTTGTCATCAATTTGCTTAGTAATAAATGTTTTTACAAAAATATATGAAGAACGATCATTAGCCTATCAAAATTCTCTGTCAGTAAGGGAATTAATAATATTATTGATGGCTATGAGCTAACTCATTAAACAAAAAATAAATAACCTGAAAATATAATCTCTTACTTGATTTTTTCCGATTCCACACCCCTAAAAGTTCCAGAAGGTGCAAAAAGCAGTTTTATAAAACATCATAAATAAACGAAGCAACTAGATAAAGAAAATGGTTGTTAATAAAAAGTCCATTTGTCAAAACTGATTGAACGATTAGAATATTTAGAAGTTCATTGAAAACAATGAGTCCTCGTTTCTACAAATGGATAAATTTTGGTCGTGATTAAACTTAATCACTACCGAAAACCAGCAACAAAATTTTGACTTGTTGTATCTCTTGATGAACTCAGAAACTAATACGTGATTTCGGCAATTAAATTTGAAAGTGACCTTATGGATTTTTTTCCATAATGAAATATGCCGTGTGTATTAGTCTGTGGGTTATATTAGAAGTACGTATAAATCTTACATTTTAGTACATAGTCCCCAAATATTCCGATGCCATGTTGTTTGTTAGTTGTTCATTTACAGTTTTGTTGGCTCACATAAAGAAATAAGGATATTTTCTCAAAAAGTTAATCAAGATATCTTCGGAGGAAACTTTCGGGGATGAATGTATTAATGTATATGGTACATACAAGTTTTGTTTCGTGGTAATTACCATCAGAACTGAATCCTTTACAAAAATACGGGTAATTAAGTGATAGCTGATTGAAGTCGGAGAAGCAGTGAATTGGTCATTGTAAATCGATAGAAATAATAAAATGCATAAAAAGGATAATTAAGAGATGTTTAATCTAAATCACTTCTAATATTCTACAATTATATTTAAAAAGTTACTTATACACTTGTTTCACAAACACTGTCGTGTTTGCCGCTATAAATCAACTCATTAGTTAACTATCTCCGATAGATAGAATTATATGTTACATTTAAATGACCTGCTGATAAGACGGTTTGATTTATAGATAATTAAGTGTATATAATTGATTTGGGTCTGACTTGAACAACATCATCCCTTCGGTATACGTTTGGAAGCCCATAGCTCAGACAATCTAATAAAGGTGGACAACACGTTTTTTATCTATCTGTTCAGGTACATGAATATTAAGCGCATTGTTACTAGTAGCAGAATAGTAAAATAACTGCGTAGACAAATCATTGCGATGTGTTTAAAGTGGTCTTGCGAGGTACTGGGGAAAAAGTTATATCAAAAACAACAAACAAAACTATATCTAGATTTTTAATCAGTTAAAATTTCCAAATAAGCATAAATTTAATTTTCTTGTTTCACATATTTTAGGTCGTACCTGCACTGAGGTCAGATTCTAGTTATGAAAACTAGTGTCACAACCGATTTCTAATTGATCTCATTCTTGAATTAGGGTTAAGAGTAACATTTATTCTCAAAATAAATAACATGTGTTCTACAAAAACAAGGACTGGTATCCGGAGTGACAGTTAGTATAACGATTACCATTATCACCTGTATTAAAGCAAGGTATTTTGTGACTATGAAAAAGCAACAGTAAGCAGAGAAATCTGAAATGATGGCCGAAAATATTCAACAATATTGGCGTAATCGTTCATAATTCCAATTATTTAGTTAAAACTAACTTATGATCAGGTGATTACTTTTCAGACTCGCTTTTAAAGGAACTTATGGTGCAATAAACCATTAAAAGGCTCTCTTTCAATGAAACAGTGTTTACGTTAGACAAGTTTTAAGTTGGACGTTCTCTTATTTCGTCAATTTGTTTTACATGATAGCCTTTTTAAAAGTTATATTTGGTACTGTCGATTCCTTAGACAAAACAGTTGTTATTATATTATATTTGACCAGCAAAATGTTGAAGCAGGGAAAAGTGACTTAAGAAATTCGAGAAAGGGATAATGTAATATGAAGTGAACGTAAAACAACCTAAACAGTTCTAACATGTAAGAGAAAGTATTTTTATTTTAACTCGCCACATTTCTTCAACAATACAACAGTAGTACTAAGGTTTTCCCCGCTGAGTAAAGATGTTTTCTAATGCGTGAACATATGCTATAATGCTTAGTTTTTGAGAGGTTCTCCAGTTTTAATATACCATATCTGCTAGGGGATTTCGATGAGGGGTGTATTGGAAAAACAATCTCGGTAAAAGTAGGCTAATGACCCAGTGAGCACATGGATTATACTTACATTTAATGATGAAAGCAACTTATAGAAAAAAGACAACGTGAGTTTGATATTGTGACAATCTGATAACAGGATCTAAATGTTGATAAGGTAAACTTTTGAATGAGTTACATTAATTCACCATGAAAACCCAAGTGACCTAGAGAATAAATTTCAATTCTCAATTCATGATTGACATTTCTCTAACCCGGAAAATTCGACACAGTTAAGTCACGATAACTAACCAACGAAATAAAATATGTTATTTCATCCGCATCTACGTCACTATATATTTATAGGGAATGAGTGTTTTAATTTTCAAATGAATGAATCGCATGTTTTATTAGGTGATGAAGTTGCTCGATTGAATGATGAACCTATGATATGTCATTAGTCCACAAACGAACCACCCAGCCGTTGGGTCACCGAAGGTCGAACAGTTCACTGATCATCCTCAAGGTCAAGAACAACTAACGAACATTAGTTAATCTCACTCCATGAACTGGCCTATGTGGTGGTGGTCTTGATCTCTTCCGTGTACCTACTCTTGCTAACATGTTTCTGTGCTAACGTTATACGATATTCAACTCAGCCATAGTACTTTGATAACGCAAAAGAGTAATTCACATTACATGCTGACCGCGAGATGTGACTTCAAATTCAGAAGGTTCATCACGCCATTCTTGTCCAACCCACAATCGTCTAACGAAGACCATCTGCTTTAGTGATTTACAGGATTTACCATTGATATGCTATGGCAAATTACCTGGATGACATCCAAGTTTAAATTGGAATTTCCTTGTCGTTGAAAATTTTCAGAATTCTCAAATCACTCTACCGCATCTACAAATGTAGTCCTTTGCAGGCATCCCGTAGAGCCCATGTTTTGCCAATCTTTTGCCAGATTAGGATGGTAAGAAAGACCAACGTCTACTAAAATCAGGAATGATTTTATGAAATTAATAAAATTGTACATAGGATTTACCTAGACAATTTTCGCTCGATGGAGATAAAACAAAACTGTAATTGAAATCGAATGAATGTAAAACTTTTGCACATTAAGATGCTTCGAGTACTTGAAGCTTGGCAATGCCTTTACATATTGCACCTATATAATTGAACTGCGTCAACCAAGTCCAATCAGAAGGGGTTTGAAGGTGTATTTCGAAGTCTAATGATATGTCTGGGTGCGTCTTTTCTATGTTGATTAACAGTTGCAAGGGATGCGTTGCACTACAGAAAAACGTATCTGGTACGGGTGCGTGACTGAGTGCCTCTGGCTAGGTTCGTTTACTGAAACTATTGTGAGATGGTGAATATTTGTAGCTCAGGTGTATGATTTTGATGGAGTTTTGTTCTCTGACTTGGATGGTTAGGTCGTGGAGCTTTCATCGTTATTCTAAACGACATCATCATACAAACGTTCACTCAAAATTTGTGGCGGTCACCATCAAATGTCGAAGGCTTAAAGAATTATTTATTTTAGATATTTTTTACCGCTACAGTTCATCCACCCTAGTCAGGCAGAGATAAATCCAGTTTGTGGCCAGCCAGCTAGTTAAACCCGATGAGGTTGTCGCTGGTGAACAATATTTTGATTACTTGTTGTGTTCAACAGCGTTTGGTCATTCCTTTTTATTAAATAAGGGGTCATGTGGTACATGTTAGTAGTAAAAAAACGCAGTGAAAGAACAGTACTAGCGACACGACAATATGAATCAGCAAAAATGTACAAGTATGCTTGTTAAATAACAGGGTTAAATCATCCAAGTTGCAAAGAAAATAAAGATATCGAACGCTCAGTAATCTAATGAGTTGTCTTGTTTACCGATTACAGAGAGTGGAAAAAATGTTACCAGTGCTTGGTCAAATGTTGTTGTCCATTTTTTTCTAACCACATCTAGAATGGTCAATAGTAAGAAAGAGGTGACTTCTATGTCCTTTATTTTCGGACGTTTGTTTCTATATCAAACTTGGTCAAACACCAAAACTGAGGGTTATAAATCTCGCGCGTCTGATATTTTTAAGTGTCCGTGAATTTTGACTCCGTACGTTGAGATATAGCCGCCTTTGGCGTGTGGAAAGGTCGAGAAATCTGTGTATTGGATGTCTTTTTTCCGTTCTTATCAGTTCTCTGATTTTAATGCACTTGTGAAAAGACAATAACACAGATTAGCCGAATAGGACATAACATGCACCGATGGTGGTACATAGTATATTAGTTAATCAGATGTACTGAGAAATCTGGGTCTTCCTCACAACAATCAACAATAGTTTTATACATGTAAGTCGATCAGAGTCCTCTTCGCTTACCATCACTGAACCTCAAACATATGCAAATGTCACTCTTTTTAAGTGAATCGGAAAAAACTTCTAACGCCCATATAAGGCCAGTCCATAGATTATACACTCATATGACGACCTATATATAAAATGTAAACGCAAATATAAGTCGACACTGCAGAATGAAACAATTCTAGTTTCAATGTATCTAATATCTTTTAGGCTGAATAAAAACAAAGAAAAAGTTTATTAGAAGGAAAAGACATTTCTGTGAAGGCCTAGGTCGATGAACGTGAGATTTTTGAACCATTTATCCAATATATGAAAAGTGCTTCTCATTCAGTTTTGTCCAGATTTAGTATTGACACTTGTCTTTCAGCTGTCAGCTAGTAATGTCAACTAAAACTAACAAGGTTAGCATCAGTCTCGGACAATCGCCGCAAAACCGTTTGTTTTGGGACGTTTTTACCATTACATACGTAACCAGCAGTTATTCGCTGTTAATTATAAACAGTATAAGTAATTCAACTCCCACTGAATTCACAAGCAACAATATATACCTATGGAAAGTTTGCACCTGCAGTTGCGGTTACATCCTGCGTTCAGAAATGCTACAGATATTTAGAATTTGACAATGCTTTTGCCTGTAAAACCCATATGATTGGGGGATATTAAACAAGTCAAATCAGAAGTCCTAAGTGAAGGAGTTTGAAGATATATTTGCGAAGTTATTGATATATCGAGAAACGTTTGATCTAAACTATGTAGTATGAAGTCATAGCACGAAGTTTATACGCGTAGTATGTTGCAGATGCGTGACCGAGAAACTTCAGGTAGGATGTGTCCAGTAAGTCTACCGTGATCGGCATTAATGAAGACTTATGGAAATGTTTATTCTGGCGAATTATTTGCTGCTACACACCCAAAACACATGTGATATAGTTCTAAGTGTTATTCAGTGCTTACAATACAAATAATTCAAAGGGATTGAAAGGGCCGTCAGAAGCATTTTTGCTCCATGTTGTACTTTAAGACACAAACTACATAAATTTCACAAATTCGGTGAATAAATGGAACATTTTTAAATATGAAACACTACCTAATTCGAAACCCTACACTACCAGCCTTTGGTTGTAACGACTATATTATCTTTATTTTACCCATTTATTAGAGCTCATCGCTTCCAACCACCTACCTCACTGGACAGAAGTGCATTCTACAGGCTTACTAAGTTACGATTCACTTTTTCTCATCTACATTCTAACATATGTCACTTTGTACACTTCCATAGAATACAACGTACCTTAGAGCTAGACACAGACATTCAAAAGTCAAGTCAAACTTGTAGAGAGATGTGGATTACGAATACTTGACCTTGAAGGTCAAGGCGCCATTATTAGGTTCACAGAATGACTAGGGGTTCTCCTCATCGATCGCACAAAAAACATCGTCACAAGAATCGTGATAGGTCTCGTTCTCCCTTGGACCAGATTACTGATAGGATTGCTACCAGGAGAGATGATCAATCACCTAGTGATAGTAAGTAAACTTGTATAACCTATTACAACTTATGCTTAGCTGGAGGCACTGGTGTTGATATTTCTCTCTCAGTTGCGGAAACAAAGTAAATATAGGGTAAAATAATATACTTTTTTAGTGCCTTGCGGGCTAAATTGGGTCTTGCTCCTCTGGATGCTGATGATACTTCAAAACCAGAACGAGCAGTAGATAATCAAGCCGATTGCTACGTCCATGCACCAGCTAAAGATATCAGAAAAATAAGGGAATCAGAAGCAATCAAAGAAAAGCTAAATGTCTTGAAAGAGAAAAGGTCATTGTTAGATAAAATTGGGCAGGAAAAACTATCCACGCCTTCTGCATGTGAATCGGATGTTCAATCATGGGTTGAGAAAATGCGTGAGAAAGAACGAATTCAGAAACAAGCCGAAGAAAGAGTAAGTTCTATGCAGGCTTTGCTCATATTGATTGCTTTTCTAGGCAAAGCTTTTGTCTGAGATTGACGATCAGTTGGCTGTTTCTGAGTTTGTAGAGTCACGGTTGATTCAAAATGGTAAAAAGTACAAACCCAATGATTTGGCCGGTCTTCGCGTTGAACACAGCTCATCCCGTTTTGTTGACGGTCAATCAGTTATCTTGACTATTAAAGACTCAGGTTTGCTTGGAAATGTTTTAGTTCCTAAAGTCTTTTACATGTAAATGTTTTTGGCTCACATGTATTTACTTGTATTATTTCGATTGGAGTTCAGATATCCGATGTATATATTAAGTCATTGTGATATTTAGTTGTCGGCTTGTCATTACTGCTTGTCGCATTTTGTCTTTTTACGGTTTAAATCTGTATAATAACTTGTGAATCGGTCACTGTAGTAGTTTTCGTTTAACATGTTCACTATCTTGGTTTAAGCTTGTTGCAGACTTCAGTTTAAGGATTAGTCTGTTTTTAGCCTATGAATATAGTCCTCACCTTGAGTGATTTGTTTTGTAATGCCCTTGAATTACAGCCATGAAATTGCAAATTCAAAACCCATTCCATCTGTTTCGGTCCTAACAGTTTAGTGATGTCACTTTCTTTCACTCGAAGTGTAGCTCAAGCATAATTGTGTACTTATTGAGCAATCTACAAATACTCATTTGGAGATCTGCTATCTGGAAATGTTCCAATACTAATATTTTCAGCAGATTACTAAAAAAATCAAACATTTTCAGTGAGACTATAATTTATGGACGACCTTTGAGTGACGCTGAGAAGACCTTGAAAATGTCCGCTTACATACTACGGCTGAATGAGGGCTATGAACTAGTGTAAGGAATTAAGATTAATATTTATGTTTAATAGTTGGGGTTAGGCTTTAGATTTGGGGTTTTTATTGTGAACTGACATCAGATATAATGCCAAAACTATTTAGCCAAATGAGTGAATTTCGCACCGAAATCCAAGACATGTCATCGTAAATCCGATTGGTTTGTCCATAAATTATAGTTTCTCCACATTTTCACTGAGCTTGTTAGACAACTCGTGCTTTCAGTCCATCAAGTGTTACTAGTAGTACCACCCTGAAAAATAGCTCGCTTGTTTCCCTTCATGTCTTATGTTAACCGCTTATCCAGGCTTGTAAGATTTGGACCCCATGTAAAATAACTGAACGAAACTCGCCATTTCAAACTAACCTAGAGTGTAATTTATTTTATTTCTGAAGTACATATACAAGATAGATGCAGTCATTTTGACTTGGTCTATGTAATACATCCGTATTAGCGATTTCTTGTTCATCAGTAGTTTCAGCTTAAAAACGGGAGGGGGATTCTGGCTTTTTCGTTTAGCTTCATCATAGACCTACTAGTGAAAATAACGCTCTCGTCGACTGAATTTTCGGGCATTGATCTCCTACCAGGAAGTCCACTTATCGACTAGGCAGATGATATAGTCCTGTTTGATGAAGACGCTGATAAAGTGCAGTGTTTTGGTAGCACTGAGCAACAATCCCTGAATGTTCGGGATGCGTTTCTCCCTTTCTAAATGCAAGTTGTTGCTCCAGGACTGGCCTGTGTCAACGCCTGAACTAAGGATAGAAAATGAATTAGTCGGACACGTTAACAACTTCATTTATCTTGGAAGTTTGATCAGCCCTAATAGGTTGGTGTCTGACGAAATCTCAGCACGGGTTCGAAAAGCTCGTTTGGCTTTTGCCAACTTGCGTCACCTATGGCGAAGGCGAGATATCCGTCTATCAATAAAAGGACGAGTATACTGCACGGCAGTTCGTTCTGTTCTACTTTACGGCTGCGAAACGTGGCCATTGAGAGTATAAGATACTCGTAAGCTACTAGTATTTAACCACACATGCCTTAGAAGTACTGCTCGCATCTGCTGGGATTACCGGGTAAGTAATAGTGAGATTAGACGCAGAGTATTAGAGAACGATGGTAAATCAGTTGTTGAGATTGTTAATCTTCATAGATTGAGATGGTTGGGTCACGTGTTACGTATGCCTGAACACCGATTACCACGACGCGTAATGGTGACTGGTGTTGGACACATCTGGAAGAAAGTTAGGGGCGGCCAAACTCAAACGTGGCATCAGTGCTTGAAGTCACTAACTTGTAGTGTGAGCCATGTTGGTAGATGCAGACTACTTGGTTGGGGTTCGCGTGACTATCGTAACCAATGGTTGGAGACTTGGTGACATGGCTCAGAATCGATCATAATGGTGTAGGTGTATATACTCTCTGTGTTCCCTTAAACTATGAGATTAAAATCGCTTCATATCTTTCTTTCTATACCATACCGTTATATGCAGTCTTTCTTTAATGTATTACAAGCATTGAATTAACTACTTCTATGAATCCGGTGTTCACCTTGCTGTGCTAATGAGGCGTAACAACTTGGATCGATGCATATATGTGCCTGGTCCTACGTTGTAGATGACTGACTTATGTACTTCACCAGACAGTTCCTTACGAATGCGGTATATTCATTCGAGCGTATAAACGATGTTAGAATTACTAACAGTCGAACTAAGATTTCAGGAAGCTATCGATTCTTTAAAGTAATGTGAGTGTTGATTGACACAAAAATTTTCATATGATCTTACCAAAATAGAAACAACTTAAATATATAACGATGGATATTAATTTATGGTGAGCGTTGGTTTGCAGAGAAGAAATGATTTATTGACATCCCTAACTTTATTTCAGTCTAATAAGTATCGTGTATTACTGTAAGTGATGACTTATCATGCCTAACACATGACTAAACTATCCCAGTCACTATATACCTATAACACCGTTAACTAGTTCGCCTCATCTAGAACATATTGTATAGCTTCTCGACTGCTCTCTCAGTGGTTCCGGTACATGATTCAAAGACACTATCGACCGAATCTTGGATGATCTTGAAGAGCTATTTGAATATGTAGTTTGATACACCACCTGTGGTAAATATATTTTACGAAAACTTGTGTTCCACATTGTTTTATTGCTGATATACTTTTTATTGCAATTTTTTCAGTCTTAACTCCAGATAAGTTGTGATTCAGATTAGTGTTGCAAATGGCTTCTGCCTATTTTATTTACCATTCTGGAGTTCCATAATAGGTTACTTTGTATCGATCAATGTAAATATTTCTCAAATACTTAAAATCTATGCTATATTACGGGTGTAGAATAATTTACTGACTTCTATCGTGTTTTTCTTGGAGAATGAGTACCATGTAAAAAATACTCATTATAAACCACCACAACTTGACTTCATTGTATTGGTGAACTGGAGGTTCTGAATTTATTTCTACTGAGAGTAATTCGAAATCTGTTTCAATCCCCATAAATGTTAACCTCGCTGTGTCATTATTTTAATCAACATTGTAGCGATCATAGGTTCAATATTTGTAATTTTCGCCTTTTAATTTAGGTGTTTTGGATGAATCTGAAGACGTTTTAGTGAATGTAAATATAATTGATGATGAAAAAGCTGACGTCAATAGAGAAAACATAAGAAAGACTACCGGTCTGGCAGGAATTGAAGACGAAGTGGATGAGGATGTACTTCTTGGTTTACGCTCTAAAGCTGTTCTAAGCAAGTATGATTCAGAGATTAATGGCATTAAAAAAGACCACTTTGTTATTAATTCTGATGGCTCTTATAATACAGAGAATGAGCGTTTATTGAAACAACTACAAGCTGAACTGAAAGAAGGACGAGTAAGTATATATTCAAGATTCATGTACATACTAATAAATGTTTCTCATGTTTAACATATTGCCGTGTTTGTTTGGATGCATCACCAACTTAAATGTTTCATTGTTTGTTAATAGATCATTTTAATCCCATTTCAGCAATCGTTGCCTGATACTGAGCTTCGTATAGCTTCTGAGTACTACAGTACGGAAGAAATGGCTGCAAAATTTAAAAAGCGTAAACGTCGTATCAAAACTATTCGTCAAGCACTGACTGCTGATGAACTTTTGAGTGAATTGCCAGAACAATCAGGGTCTTCTGATTTAGGAAGCCGTTCAACAGTTAGAGAAAAACGCTTAAATAGTAACATCCCATCTGCAAATGACACGTTTCCGGCTGAAGAATTTTCTGCACAAATAATAGATGTCAAAGGTATTATATGTTCTGCTGTTTTGTTACCTTAATAGTTTAATAAGTACATTTAAATAACATTTCATACTAAATGTTACTTTTCAACTTATGAATTTTAGTATCGTTATGATTTTGAATCGATTTAACTAACTGAAAAACCTATAGGCTATACTTTGTAACATAAATAGTCAAAATACAAACATTTATAGCATTCAATAGCCTGTAATGTCATACAAATTAGACTAAAAATCAAAACGACTATTACCATGCAACTGTAACTGCGAAACCAACACTTTTATTTCACAACTATGTACTGAAGATATTTCTACACTTAAAATTGTATCATTACCTTAAATTGAAACAACTTTTATAGCAGAGTATTATTTGACAATTCCAAATCCTAACACATCATTCATTTAGTAGACTTTTGGGCAAGTGATTCTACAGTGATAAAAATCTAAGTCTCCACCTATAGAAGGGCTAAGCTGATAGCTATTTATGTAAAAAGTTGTTATTGTTACTAGCTCCAACCTTTTTATCTTCTTTGTCAGCAAATGCGTGACGGATTCGGTTTTCGATTAGTCGAAACAGTTGAGTTATACGAAGTTTGATTACACATGTGTGAAAAGTAATATAACCCAGTGGTATGACAATGATGCGTGTTATAAATACTAACAGCTTCTCTTTTAGACAAAAGAACTAAAATTGTAGAATAATAACGGTTGTGAGGGAAAATCCCAAATCATACACTAATATGTCGTTTACACACACATATAATGGATGAAAGAAACGACTCCAAAAAAGCACTGAGAAAAAAACCGAAACCCGTGTAAGTAACTTAAAAGTTTGAAAAAGCTTATTATTTTCAAATAATTTTTATCGTTTTGGAAGTGGATGAGTTAGCTATTTGTCAACTTGCAAACTCATGTTGGTACTACACAAGCGAAATTATATGTGTATAATTACTTTCTGATGCTAGGTTTCAATTTGTCACAATATAAACTACAGAACACTTGTTGATCGCTTTAAAATAATCGGTTATTTCAAATGTATGTTTCGCAATTTCTTTTTCTCCTATACTCAGATAGTTACGAAGAATATTGGTCTGCAGCAGATCATATCGATGAACCAGATGAGTTGAGAAGTGAATTAGAGAAAACTATAGGGCGAGTCGTGCAATCGAAGTCACGGGTTGTTTCTAAACCGGAAGAAGTACGTCAATTTTTTTATGACAGCATTTTCGTGAAATGTAGAGATTATATAATATTAAAATGAATAAATGGGACTTAAGAAATTAGGCTAAATACAAGCTAATAGTGTCCAAACTTATGCCAAGTATATTGACTTTTCAAGTGTTTCTGAATTACATTACGGTTAAAAATCAGTGTGATCATGGTTAAACACGATTGATATGACCCATTGTTAAGCTATGACAGCACTTGAATAATTTCTGTCTATTTAAAAACCATTTTTTAACTATTACTTCATATAAACTAAGATAAGATTGATTCTCTTCTCACTATACTTTTTGCATTTAAAAGATTACATCACAACTCTTAGCAAAAAATATAGCTACTCATTCATCCGAATCCGTGTCACAGTCACTTGCGTCTGATACATTGACAAATAATAGCAAAAAAGACAATATTGTGTTCGACTCTACTGCAGAATTTTATAAGTCAATTGGTATTGGTTTTCAAGAAAGTATGAAAAGAAATACTCGTTACAATCAGTTCTTACAAAATCAGTCTAGATTACAGAATAATGGCGGAGCAGTTGGTACTAATGATGATGATATTACGAGTTCATCACCTACAAGATTGCCGTATAAAGAGGAAGAAGAAGAAGAAGAACGAAAACTTGATTATGATTCAGAAGGTAGTTATCGCATGAAAAGTGAAGACTATGATACAAATTATGACGATACAAAGTTGGAAGCATCAAGTAAGTTTCTATTTTCCACTTCATCTATGAATGTTTGTTTTTTAAAAATATTTAAAAAATTTACGTATCAGCCATTGGAAAAGAAGTGTGATCATCAAATAAAACAATAGAGGGTAGATTGCAGTTTTTTTCTTTTGGAGATAACGCTACCGTCATCTTGCTTTTCAGGAAACAATCTTATGTCAAGAGATTCACTTGTTAACTTAATATACCCCGATAACGTAGTTCTATTTGGTGAAGATATCGACAAAATAGTTTGTGATAGCCTTGGGTGATGTTTGAGATGCGATTTCCTTTCTCTAAATTCAAAATGGTGCCTCAGGACTGATCTGCGTCAACCCTGGGCTAATGATAGCGAGTGAAGTAGTTGAGTGCATCAACCACTTCACTTGTCTTGGGAGTCTGATCAACCCTAGTGAGTTGGTATCTGATGAAACGTATGGACGCAGAAAACTCGTATGATTTTTGCCAACTTGTGCCACTTGTGGTTTAGGTTAGGTATCAGTCTACCAGCTTCATTAGTTCACTCTCTTCTACCTTATAGTAATGAAATGTGGCCTTTAAAAATACGGGATATTCGTAGTTCACTAGTATTCGATGATAAATGCCTTCGAATCATTGCTGATGTATGTTGAGACCACTGACTGCGCGATGTTGAGTTAAGGCAGGGTACTAGGTAAGGGTCGCGTATCGTTTGACGAGGCACTACATGTCCATTGATTACAGTAATTAGAATACATATATTACCTATACCCTGCAACCATCTACCTCGGTGCGCGATATTATTTGATATAGGAGTAGGCTGTGATAACTTGAACTGATACACATATGTGCCAGGTTCCAAGTTTTAAATTACTGATTGACAGTTTATTTCTCTCTGTGGTGTTGCTTCTATGTTGTCGTTTAGCATTTTTTCTTAAGTAGCGCTCATTAAAGTCAACTATGTGTATATATAGAGACGGGAATAGCAAATTTATTTCTTTTATTTCTAGACGATCGATGGCAGACTGTCGGTAATGATATTCTTGGGAATTCAACTCGAACAGTACCGAGACCAACAGTCAAAAAATCTGGGCAGGAACATTTTAAAGCAGAAAATACTGATATACATGGAGTTTTAGATGATGAACCACGTCTGGATTCAGGAGTATTTTCAGCCATTCGGTTGGCTGAGAAAAAAGGTTATATTGATAAAGAAAAAGAGAAACGAGTGAGTTAACTTCTTACACTTTAATCGATGCGAATTCCTCTTCAGTTTTTAATCATAATATTATATTCGCAACAGTGCTCAACTCTATTTGTTGTTTAAGCTAACCATTTTTATTATCTGTACTCATTCTTTTTATCTTTGTTTTTCTAGACTGGTTCAGGAACTATGGTCAATCTAATGGCTAAACACTTTGTCCAAGAAGATATACGCTATGATGATATTGATGCGAAATTTTACAAACGTGATCGTTACTCTGGTCCATTATCAGATTTTAAAGAGTTAACGCAATATAAACCGGATATTAAATTAGAATACGTTGATGAACTAGGACGCGATTTAAGTGCTAAAGAAGCTTTTCGTCAATTAAGTCATAAATTTCATGGAAAGGGTTCCGGTAAGAATAAAACACAAAAACGTATGAAAAAAATCAATGAAGAGTTTGTAAGTTTATGGATTAATTATTAATTTAAACTAACATGTTTACCAATTACAGGTTTTTTACTATTCGATTTAAAGCGATGTTTTTTTACATCATGACCGTTAATACTATTTGACTCACCAAATTGAGCTAAACAGATTTGTATCTGTTGCTTGCAAGGCTAGTAATTTTACAATTAATTGATTGTAAATATCATTTATAGGACCAATAAGTCAGAACGAGTAGAACATTTTGTGATTATTCATCGATATTCGTGTATATATATGTGCGCTGGGATTGTCCTCATATTTTCACGCCTAAGTAAGTGGTTTCCTCAGTGGATCATTCCCTGAACCTATGAATTAAAGATCTAATTTAGAAGGTATTTGATCGAAATGTCAATAATTCACTGCTTCACTTTTTGTTATAAACTTACAATCGTATGTTAAAATAATCCAACCCACTTTCAGTTTTATTCTAAATAGAAGTTCGTAATATTGTTCGTAACTTTATATAAAATTAGTGGTACTCGATTACGCTTGTATTCCTATCACTAAATATACATGGTTTAACCGCGGCGTTGGTGTGACCTATTAGATACTAGGTAGAGATAGTAAATTGGGTAATAATATTATGGACTTTCGTCCACTGATTTGGTTTCGAACGTGTTTTTTACACTAAATGCATGATAATACGTTGGTTGAAGACTAGGTGTGGCAAAAAAACATGGTATCAGCATTTTAAGTTATGGACTCTTGGATGTGTGGCATTCAGTTGAGTCATTTTCTCTTCATCTTGTTAATTTCATGTCTGACTGTGCTGATGTAAGACATGGCAATTTTGTCGAGGTATATTTATTTCAGGTTCCTATTTGTTTATAACTGGTTAAATATCTAACTGGCAGTTGTGAGTGAATTTCACAGCAACATATTCTTCGGAACTAAGCACACTACTTAAAATACAAAGACCTAAGAAATTTTAAGAAAAATAGTTTTTTATCTATCGTCATGTTCTATAATGTTGGTAGATAAAAGCGGTAGTGAGACTAAATGATAAACTTATTTTCGTACAAAATTTCACGATTAAAAAATGTGTGTGTTATGTGTTTGAACACTAAAGTGCATAAGATGTTGACGGTTGATGTTCAACGGAATTATATAAAGAAGAAATAAGTATTTCAGTTTATCCAACTGCTATTTTGTTTTTAGTATTTCAACTTTCGTCGTTAAGTTGTACTTGCTGACGAATCTATTTCCAGATTCAAATTTTAGTAAAAGTCCCTTATGCATTGCTCCTCACCAAAAATTGAAAATTTACGTCATTTAAATTTGCAAGTTGGTTAAGTGAAATTTTATAAAGCGAACCAAATATTAAAATAGTTGAGATATAATGATATTTTACGACATACGTGTTTCTTCATTACAGAACTACATTAAAGATACCCAACGATCCCTGGAGATTAAGAAAGAGATTTACAGGAGACTTTTTAATGTTTCTAGAAAAGGTCATTATACAAACAGTTTTACTGGTTTTATACTGTTTATATGACCTTGGAATATAGATACGAGATTAGTTGTTAAAAATAAAGCTTGTTCTCAAATAATCAAACGATAAAAAATTCTGAAACGAGTTGGATTAGTGATTTTCCGAACACTAAAAGATTTTATATGAGGGGGGTAATTCGTCGACTAGCAACAAATTAATCATAGCATCGCTCTCAACTTTGTAGTAGTCTTAGATTTCAATAGACCTCCATAACATATTGTTAATTGTTATAGTAAAGGTGTAGTTTATCCGTTTCACTTATTATATAAAATAGTCAAAAATGTTTAAGTTTCTTACCGTTTTATGCTAAAAACCGTAAAAAATCTTGGGAAACATGCCAACCTCAGTAAAGATTGTGAATGATTAATCGTGTTGTGTGTGCGTATGATGGAGTTAGTGAGTGATTGGTTGAGTGGATTGGTGGTTGAGTTGTATTTTTGCGAATTGTAGTGATGAAGAATGTGTTGTTGGATATAAATGTAGAGTGAATGTGTGGAATTTGTGTCTGGTTATTGATCAGTGAGAGTTGAGTGATTGTGATTGAAGTGAAGTGAGTGAGTGAGTTAGCTGTGAGGTTAGGTGGGGTGATGTGAGGTGAGTGATACACATGAGATGTAAATTTGGGAAAAATGCCATCCGAAAGTAGCGGATGTTTCGTGCCTCAGGAGAGTGGGCATCACGTGCCCTGTCCGACCTTGTGCAGGGGACTGCCAACCATCTCTCCCTCCACCACCGTAAAAAATCACTAGCTATTAAGGACAGGAGTTTTGTAAATATTATAACTAGCGAAGTGTCTGCTTTTCCGCAAAGTTTACCTCTTTGGAGAAAAGTTGTTCAAAACAGGGATGTTTACAAAGATAATTTCAAATTCAACAACCATTCTGTGGTGACTAGGGACTAAATTCAAGAGATAATTCTTAGGGTTCTATTAAAAAGCATTGAGCATTGGATTTCAACCATGTCGGTCGTCAGTCAAATATTACTAATGGCAATGGATAATGGGTCATGCAATACTTGCATATAATTGGATGCCAGCTCAGTTTTCTGAAGTTTGGACGCTTGTCAAGAGGCTTGGAGGCTTTTAGTTCGATCCTTGGTGTAGTTACATAGTAGGACGAAATAGATGTTCAGTGCTTCCTGGTTTCAGTGGGCATCTAAGTAAATTTAGCCTGTAATGTAAAACTTCAAATATTAGATTTTATTTCATCTTACTGTTTAAAATGTTGAAGTTTTTTTAATTCTTCTGAGTCATTATAAAGTTATATATTTTGTTAGATCTCTCTGTGCCACAGCTTAAGAGGAACTTTAGTATCGAATTGATTGATTTTTTAATTCAAGTTCGTATTTTCCTCAATGTCATTTCAAGTATATGTACTTAGTATTTGTTTTACGAAGTAACATCTCGTCTCTCAATTTGTTTTCACTATTTTAACTTTTGAAAATAATAAAATATTCTTTTTTTTCTATTATGGATTTAGCTTCTTAAAGCCAGCACCAGTTCAGATACTCCACTGGGAACAGTTAACAAACTGAATAAAAAACTAGAAGCAATGTCAATGCCTTATGTAATTTTGAGTGGAAAAAATGCAGCTGTGTAAGTTAATTCATGTTAGGATACGTGTTTTCGTTGCATTTTTAGTGAGATCTTAATTTTTATTTCAGTCACCGCCAAGTTTTCCCTTAATCTTTCATGAAGATTCATTTTTGGTTTGATTAATTACTTTAATGATGGTGGTATAGTGAACGAGAACACAAGCGGGGACAACCAAATGTATTTGAACACAAAATTACAGAGCGTCTTAGTAAAATCTTAGAACCACATAGTAAATACTTGATTCGCAAAATGTCAATCAATCGGCTCAGACTTCACTGTTCTTTCATTTCCACAGCAATCATTCTCTGTTCTCGTTCTCGTTTCTTAGATCTTATTAACCATCTGCTGCCAGGCATTGCACTTTCGACTGATGATACATACTACTTATATCTGTCGACATCAGTAGCACACACCACAATGGGACTGTCTCGTCCGAGCTAAATGTGAAAACAACCCTGACCTACTTACTGCGTATATTTGGCGACTTCAAAATATCATGTATGTAAATACAATATAACGAAAATTATATATATGAGCTGTTTTCACGTAGCAGAACAGATAAATAAACAATGAAACTACAAGTCGTCAATTGAGTGACCAGTTGTTTTTCACTTTCTCCAACTGTAACCAAACCTTATATTTTGAAAGAAAGATACCTCATTAAGAAGCCAAAAAAAGTGATTACAACAATTGCAAGAACAACAGAGGCATCACAATACTATCAGTACTAAGAAAAGTTTCAAACAGAATGGTGTTGAGCTGGATGAAAGATTCAATAGATACCCAACTTCGAGATCAACAGGCTGGTTTCCGTAAGGATCGATCGTGCACGGACCAAATCGCGACACTACGTATTTTTCTTAAGCAGTCAATTGAGTGGAACTCGTCACCATACATCAACTTCCTTGACTACGAGAAATTATTTGACAACGTGGATAGGAGAACCTTATAGATCCTCCTTCAGCATTATGGTGCACTGAAAAAGGTGGAAACTTTCACGTGCCTGGGCAGTATCATTGATAAACAAGAGGGTTCTAAAGTAGATGTGAAGACACAGATTGACAAAGCGATGGCAGTACGTCTACAAGTGAATAACATATAGAACTCAAGACAACTGTCAGACAACATCATAGTCAGAATTTTAAACACTAACGTTTAAACAGCTCTATTGTACGGAGTTGAGACCTCAAGCATTACGACAACTACTATCAAACAGCTGTCTACGCAAGATAATCCAGGTCGATTAATCGTATGCCATCAGAAACAACGTACTATGGGAGAGAACAAACCAACTTGCCGCTGAAGAGGGCATTAGGAAAAGACGCTGCATATGGATAGGACACATTACGGAAACCATCAAACTGCATCACTAGACAAGACCTAACTTGGAATCCACCAGTCGAAAGAAAAAGAGGCAGACTAAACGATAAATGGGGATGGGAATTGAAGCAAGACATTAAAAAAGAAGAACAGCACTTGACAACAGTTGGAAGAAGAGCTTAGGACAAAATTGGTTAGTGAATCCTGATGGGTGTCCTATGCTTCTCCAGTATTACATATAAAGTAATAAGACTATCAATAAACAATTAATGGTTAGGAGAGACCAAAGAAAAAGTAACGACTTCAATGTTCGTCGATTGTGTTGTGATTACATCAGTCAGTAAAATTAAACATGGGAGTTGTGTGGTCAAGTAATAGTTACTCATAAGTAATGTTTTTTTTGAAAAAACAATTTGGCAATTTTCTTATTGATCAGTTGTGAATTCAGCAGATACAATTTTATTTATCTATACACTTTAGTAGGATATCATACGTAGTCACGTTTGTAAACTGCTTGGAAAGTGATTAAATTTTTAAACCTACATTTATATTTTGTTATCATTATGTGACTACGTATCTACTCTCATACACCATGTTTAATTGATGTACTGTTTGAAATGTAATCATTAAATTTCTTTAACTTAATAAGGCATCACTTTCGGTCCAATTGAAACAGTTACACATTAGCTCTTATCATTATTTGTCACGGTTTGTATCTTTCTGTTTTTGATGTTAAGGTTTGCAATTGATCAATCTCTATTAGTCTATTCAGACCTTGAATAAATTACCTCAATATTATCATATAGTCACAAGTTTTTTTGTTAATTGCAAATTACCAAGTAGCATGAATCCTAGGTCCATGGTTTCCTATTGATTGCTTCTACTTCTGTCATTCAGCATGAGTTATACTTGACTAAGTTGTTAGTAGCTCTTAAGTCGTAATCTATGTTCAAAGTCTCCATTTCAACCAACTAATACCAACTGAATATTTAAATTTTCAAACGAGTAAATATCCGTTTGGTAAATTTTGTCATACAGTTTCTGCTCCACCTGTTTATATGATAATAATCTAGTTTGGATAATTCGACTTTTTTGTAAATAATCGAGTTTAGATTCATGAATAGTGCATCTCAGATTAGGAGTACAAAGCATCCATTTAAATCATATGAACATTTAATTCATTTTTGCAACTTGTTTTCAACTACTTATATCACTCAGTAGTATATTTTTATATTCAAAGTGAATTGTGTTTATTTTATTATAGAAAGAAGCTGACGAAATAGTTAACAGCAATAGTAAACAACAATTTGGATGTCATATTCCATAGTTGATATCACTTTTGTTACCTGGCATCGATACACTTGTTCATTTTTAATGCGAATCCCCCACTAACCATTATTTTCCCACTTTTTTTCTGGATTGTTATTTCTTGTGTACATACATAATCAATTTTTAAATAAAAACTCTGACCTTATTTGTTTTATTAATCTGCCTTTAATATTGTTGCAATATTGGTAAATTGTCTTGATTGTTCACGTGTAACATTAATGAAATACATATGTCGAGATGAATTTTTCTTTATTCGTCGTTTGTGACATACGTTAACGTTTTTGTCGTGAATGAATAATTAGGTTTACAAACACTGAATCGAAAAAGCTCAGACCTCGTCGATAATGTTTTGGTCATATATTCTAATAATTCTTCCCTTAGTATAGTTATATAAATATCCAAAAGTTTGTTTCCCGTGGAGTAGAAAACCTACTTATTTAAAAGATCTGTCCATTTCTCTATTTTTGCTGGAAATTCCATTGAGTATGTTCTTAGAGGTAACTATTTATTCGTCTGGATACGCAGGGGTTGATCATATTATGTATGAAAACTTCAACTACTTTGTGTTAAGTTGTATTTTGTTTGAGGCGTTTCCTTTAGGTATTTGAGACATTTACGAAACTTCAGTGGCAACAAAAACCTTTTTGATATAATGACGAGCAAAAATTTAAAATATATTTTGGAGGTTTTCTATCTCTCATGACATACCAGGTCGTCTAAGTGACATTTTCATCATAGGATTTCAACCGTTTGATACCGAGGGATTCCTGAGAATATGGTAAGATAACATGTTTGTTACTAAATTAAGGAGTTTGTTTTAGTCACTTTAATGCCATTATCTAATCCTATTGTTGATGAGTACAGAAATATCTGGTTGCTTGTATTGTCCGATACTATATATGATCAGTTCATACTTTATCTTGAGATCGTATGACAGCAATTTCTCTCAGTGATTGTCTGTGTAGTCAGTTTTACTAATTTTGGAAATATCGGCTCTGGTGTATCATCTTGTTTATTGTTTTCGAATTACATATTTTATTTAGTTATCGGTTAGGCAAAATTCATCCCTCTAACAATAGTAATCAACTTTTGGAAACGGTATTTGTAGAGTGAATGGTTTAAAAGCAGAACAATAACATGATTGAAATTTTTACTGTTAGGAATGAATGATGCTCAACGAAAATGCATAATTTAGGAATGAAGTTTTGTAACTGATTGATCACTGGGTGATGGTCAGTGTCATGTGTGTCAGGTCCTTCTTAGTGCAGATCGAATGCTATCGACCAAGTTGCAATGTGGCCACTAGTCTAGATGACTCGACTTTGAAGTTTCGTTCATTTTGGCAACATACGGGATTAATTCATATTTCCTTGAGTAATCTAAATATTTATATAACACAAAATTTAGTGAGAATTTGATTTTAAAAAGTATATTTTTATTGTTTTTCAATAATAGTTTATTTACTCCTGTAGGCTAGCGCGTAAACAGTACAAGAGTGTATGGAAACATATTTGTTAATCAAGCATACCTTCTTCAATAAAGTTTGAGCTTGTATAGATTCAGTCCTCAGAGTGAAAGCATTTTGATTCAAGGATAATGTTTATAACACGTTTTCTTGCTAGATTCTGAAAACAAGAAAATGAATTGTTATGATTAGTAGTTTCGAATGCAAATGTATCTAAATCATATTATCTTACTTGTGATTCAAATATTTTGACTTGTAACCGATTTTATGAGAAAAGGTTTTTCAGAGTTCGACAGGAAAATCATTTTGTTACTATTTCTTTGTAGGTAAGCCTAAACAGTTTGAAAAATCTAGAATTATGTATTGGTTGTGCATGCCATTACCTCTCAACACGTCGCTGCATGTGTTAACACTAATAAATAGATCAACCAAGTTAGAATTATAATACGAAAACATTCTTAAGTCACTAGTCATTGACCTAGTTTCAGAACAGCTTTTAGGATTTTGTTTAGATGACGTAACCGTTGGGACTAAATCATAAGAATATTGCGATATATTTTACTAATAGTAAAGAATGGTGCTATCTTAATATTATCAATTGCCTGAATCCGGAAGTGCAGACTGTCGGGAACATATAATTAATGAACTTGCCGCTATATTAAAAAGTCTACATTTGATTCTTTGCATGGTCTTGAGTGTATATACAATCATTATCATACTATTTTCGTACCTCTTCCAAGTAAAATACAAAAAAATGGAAGAAGTTCTGTTTTAATTGAGACCATGAATTGACTAATGTTAAACCACAAATGAAGACCTGGAAATCCGTTTTGTCCTGGTCTGGGACTCTTCAGCACTTTGCATGCCCGATCCCGTACGCGTGATCTGCGGTATTGCGTGCGAACGCTTAACCTCTAGACCACTGAGCTGACATTCAACGGTGTTAATGTCTAACTTGATATTACACGACCATCCTCTATTGTTTCCAGTGAGTATCTGTTTCACACCAGACACGTTGAACTGTACTGGTCACGGCTCATCACTAGAACTCTAGGAAATCCATCTTTAACCTAGACACTAGTGAGGACATGATAATTATCAGTATAGGTCTGTGGTGATCGTTGAGTTTTGGTTGAGATCATGAGTGGTCGCGCAATATCGTGGATTGATAATATTATTAGGATTAATTTCTTATGTAAATGGGATAGTTAAAATAACGCATTGTGTCACTGGGTAGAAAAGAGAATTCAGAAAAGAAACTTCCTTTTTCATTTACTTAAACTGATTCAAGACTTATTATCAAATGAGGTTACACAATCATCAACGGGTAAAAGAAGAATATAAGGATGGAAATTATTTTACTGGTCAAAATTACGAAAAATGATTGTCCACTTGACAGTTATGAAGAAAAACGACAAACATAAGTATCGTAATAATAAAAGCTGAATAACAATCATGAAAAACTGTTTAAAGGTAATAATAACTGATTACGAAACATTTATTTAAAAAAACCAAAATGTACTACTGAAGGAAATTAAGGCCAAGGAAGGATGAGAGATTAGACGTATGAAGTTTGCACGCAGAGTTCAGACTTGAATTGGTGGATTGTCAATGCCTCACTAGTACATAAGTTTTTTATTCGACCTCTATTCTGTCTAACTCCTTTGGTTGTGTAGATCAGGTTGAAGGAACAGGATTAAAATGTACATATATACATAGAGAAATGAATGTATCGTCATATCAATTAAGCGACTAACATTAAAGCTAGCAGGATGAATATGTGCGTAAGCGGTAAGCAATACTCAAGCATACATGTTCATACGAGCGAAACAATAATAAAAGTACAGTGGTATAGATTATTGTGACATATACATTCAGTGATTTTTGTAAGGACAAAGTGAAAACCGTTTTTTCTTATTTGTCACACTTTATATGTAACCACATTTATATTCAATATCTATCGTTTCTTTGTATCAATGGTAAAGAAACGGATAAAACTGTTTGATTATTTACATTATATATGTATATATACTACCGCGGTTGTTGAAAATATAAAACGCTATCCGCTGTCTGTTCTTCTGCTTTATTGGCCACAGCTTTTGATTGAACATTATCAGTCTTATAACATCCTTTTAGGCCTTCCCACACTACGTTGGACTCCAGTTATCAAATGATGGTTGATATAACTAATTATTTCAAAGACAAACCATTATTTTAAACTTGATACTAACAAATTAGATCCTCTAGCATTATTTTCCACGGGATGTCATTACTAACTACATGCCTAACCCTCTTTTATCCGGGTTTGGGAGGACTACGGGCAGAACCCTGCTCTGGGGACGAACAAACCAACTTCCGGTTGATAAGGAAATTTGGAAAAGACACTGGATGTGGATAGCTCAAATATTACGGAAATCATTGGGCTGCGTTACAAAGCGTTAACTCAGGATCCTTAAGGCAAAAGAAAAAGCATCTTAAAGAACATATTGCATTGGGAATCGGAAGCAGACATCAAGATAATAAATAGCACTTATTAAAACCTGGGAGGGAGGTCCCTGGTCGATGGCTCACGAGTGGCAACAGTGTAGGTGAGTAACGCTTATTTCCTTTATCAATAAACTTCATTAGTATACATTGTCTAATTAAAAAAGTAAACTAATCACGAAAAGCATAATTAGGCTGAGTAATTTTATTTACACCAATGTTGTTTAGTATTCTTGAAATAACAAACTAACCGCAAAAATAAAGATGAACAGCCGTTATATCATTGAGGATAGTTAAGTATCACTACCCTAAAACAACATAAAATATGCAAAACCTGATAGTTGTAAAATGTTAAAATTCGATAATGGTGTCACAAGAAAATATATTAGCATCCAAACCGTAAGATATGAACACAAATGTTACTCTGAAATTATCTTACTAGATTAAATGACCATAAATGCCACTAGACCGGACTTTTCTAGATAGATCTATTGGTTGAGAACGATAATGGTTCTAAGTACAAATAGTGAGACTAACTACAATCCAAGAAATCAATGAGGGAACAATCAACATTGCGAAGTCTTATGGTCAGATTATATAAGTCAAACGCCTTAAGTACTGAGCAACCGCTCCAAATTATTTTCAAAAACCACAACATTTACGCATAATTTTTGTTCAGGAAAGTATATAACAATCGTACGAAAAAATATTACCAAACTACAACTGATATTGATTGGCAAGTCCTACTAAAAAGTTCAACAGAGTGGAATAAAATTCACCAATATTTTATCCTTTGGATGTTAACTACTGGACGTAATAGTTAACACGCACCCACGATAAAATATGATACTGACATACAGTAGGAAAGTATGGCAAGCCTGCTGTTATGATCTCTTATTACGACTCAGTTACTCTTAATGCTTAATATTCTTTGGACAGTTTACTACACTCGACAAGTCCCCAAATCAGAACACAGTTGAACAAGAACGTAATTATACTCCAAATAAAGAAGGTTGAATAGAAGCACGAATTACAATAAAAACGCTAGTATATTTATAATTTTTACACAAGATTTTAGTCTTCTCCAAGTATCCGCTACCGCTGATTGGCTAAGAGATGACCAGCCGGGAAGTATTCTATGCCCGATCCCGCTGCTTTTAGTTGGTCAGTATGACGAACTAAAACTTCTGAGTCAACTGAGACTTCGTAAACAACATTACATTTCTTTCGCAGGATTCGACCAGCTGTCCATGTAGGATGTGCACAGCGATAATCCATAGCAAGTACTTTTTGACCGACAGCGAATAACCGTCTTTGTACCTCATGATGTCGATGGAATCGGATCCCCATCGATCCGTTCCGTTGAGGCTCAAGAGCTGGTATCAGACGAACGTGTTCGTGTTTTTCTCCTGAGTAAAGCTTCTATTGGAGAGACCCTGTTGATCGTTTGAAGATTTGGTGTAGAACGAAAGATAAGCAAGAACCTCTCTAAAGTCTCTTGATTTATCCGGAGCATCTTTAAATCTACTAACAAAGCATTCAACTTGGCCATTGGATTGGGGATGGGAATGTTTAGAGATGAGTGATTCCATCCACCCGACAAAATTCTGAAGTAGTAGGCGTAAACTGTTCCATTGTCGCCAGCTATTAATTCTGGAACCACGAAACGACTGAACAGTTGACGTGGCCTTTTGACTGCGAAGCTTACAGGCCGTTCCATGAGAAAAGTTTATGGCCACTTGCTGTATGCATCAGCTACAAAAAGGTAACTCAACTGAGGGACGTTTCGGTATAATTGGATGCGGAGACTTCACATACTTGTTTTTTCGGGAGATCTGCAGAAGCCGAGTAATACTGAATTGTGACCAATCATGATCATGGTATAACGATATGTGACTGAATGAAATTCAACTTGAGACAAGATTTCAGGACCATGTCAATGACGTGATTCCATTAAGCCAGCTAGCAGCTTAGTTTCGAGGCTAACTACGAGTTATATGATCAAAGCATAGATACAGAAAGACGTTGACGCCCAATAACAAAATGACTGTCACATTACAAGAAAATGGTGTAACCAATGTACAGTAATGTACGAACTTAAACGGTAACAATCACGAATTAATACCATCTCTGTACAATTAACTTCTCAGTAGTGAAATGAATCTTAATTAATCTGAACTGGTTAAACTGATGGGACGTATAGTCTATCCAGTGAATATATGAATAAAGTTACTAAGATTGTTATTTATGGACATAACTAATAACGATCCTCGAAATACGGCATCAAACTGAAGTCACAAGACAAGGAACGGAAAGCAGGAAGTGAAATGCTAAGAAAAATATTCGTAATTTATCTGACCCTGATGGACACCAGTAATACGGCCACTTGTCGGGACAATCAGCAGTGACTGACCGTAAGTTCCCATCACATATTTCGATCACTCTATTCACTAGACTTAGGGCTTTTATTCCTGAAATCCAAGACGACTGTGAAAACGGGGGAATGAAAACGATGTAAAGAAAATAAAACAAAAGGAGATAGCTGGAAGGGTTTGACTTTTGAGGATCGCAAAAAGATGCTTAGAACAATAGAGGAAGAGATGGAACAAGTATATTGCAATAAATAGAGGGTATTTAAAAGATAGGAGTAAAGTATCTTGAAATGTGTAAAACAAAGATATCACAATTTCAGTTCCCGAAGTTACCGTACATACCTATGTACAATGAAAATATCTGAATTTGTGCTTTAAAATTTATTCAAGAAAAGAACAAGAGATTTTTCAACGACAAAAAGAAATATACAAACTACGTGATTTAGAACAAAGACAATTTAGTTTTCAGTAATCAACATCCTCTTTTAAAGCATAAAAATACAATCAAAACTCCATATACAGGCAAAGATAAGATCATAACAACTATGTACAAATACCGAAAATGAACAAAAGATTAAGAAGCACAGTGATTTAGAGAGATAAGAAGACAACTTATTTATAATTATATGTCATGAGTTAATCACAGGAGATGCTTGTTCCTTATTGTTTGATCCGACAGGTCTCGGTTTCCCATAAGTAAATGGAACGTAGCGATATTTGATCATATGCTGTATCGTACAAAAGAAAAAAGTCAAACAAGCAACAGAAATGATTAAATGTTACATATTTTTGAAGCAATGGAATAAATAATGACGGACTGAATGATGTATTTGAGAGAGAAGAACAAGAGCAAGTTGTCAGTACCTTTTAAATGTTACAATTAACGTAGCCATCCGTAGTTGAATTTGACTGTCGTTAAATGCAGTCACACAATAATTTGACATCTCATTTTGTGAACCAATTGTACGAATGAATTAACTGAAGCATACAACAGGTACTAACTGACAATAGAGTACCTGAGGTAGTCTTTTTATTTATATGTTGGATACTGGTGTACTGATTCAGTTTTAATCCTGAGTGACCTGATTGTATCATAGTATATAGAGGATAAAGGTCTATTCATTGATTTCGTTTGAATATTCTCAATATCAGTGAATACATTTAATTTTCTCATTTTGTTTCTTTTCTTAGAACCATATTTAATTATTTTGTCATTAATACTAACACTACCCATTCACCAATTATTAATTTTATTTTGCTATATTGAAGTAGTGTGGCAGCTTAGGGAAATGTACATTTGTGCCAGGTTCTATGATGACTAGAACTGAGTGGCTGAAATGAAATAGCAAACAGCAGATTATTGAAATGGTGGCTCTATAACCACAGTAACCAAATTCTAACCATTAGGTCTCAGGTTTAAACTTCAATCTATCTACTTCAATTTCGAAGGTCGGGTAGCATTACTAACCATCACACGGAGTGGAACTGTAATCCGGCTACTCGAACTTTTAACTCGTTAAGTTATCAAGAAATGGGGGGGGATAAATGGTCTTTCTTACATAATTAGGGTTTGAAAAGCTTTTCAATAAGTGAATAGAACAATACTATGGAACATTTTCAACAAACACATATGTATATATTCTGTGAAACCTGAGGGTAAAATAGTCATTGCTACAGTACGTGAACTGATCTACAAAACCTGAACATCGCACCTAACAATATAATAAAAGGTAACGAAAAGTTAGCATTTGATATCTGAAGTTTTCCACGTGAAACTCAATGGAGTTATAAAACTTAAAACAAACTGATAGGACGAATAGTGGATTAAACAAATAGACAATATTAACTGCACATAGGTAAATATCATAAAAAGTGATAAAACAAACCTTAATTTGCTTCTTCATCATAATAGCAAACAACATTATAAAATACATTACTAGTATCGGCCAAAATACTGGAATATCCAAGAATGGAAGATATGTGCAAAATATACTGATTGCAACGGCACGGACGGTGGAGAGCCTGTAATGTATTAGGAAATGCAGTCGTTTACTAACACGAATGAGAATGATGGGTTTAGATGTTGGGTATCTTTAAAGTGATTTTTAACACACTCTCCAAATAGAGCTAGTTTGAAATGAAGGCAATCAACTTACATGGAAGCAATGTAGAAATTGTTGTGACTACATACTGGGCTATTACAATTATCATTAGCATAATAGAAGAGAAACCTAGTGAGTTAATGACAAGACCAAGTAACTTAAAACAAACAATCAAAAACAATAAACAAGATCTTCAGATAATAAAGGAAATGTATGGTTGGATTACAACTACAGACTTTACCAGTCAAAACCAAGACAGAAGTAAAAATAGATGTCAGTGAGTTTATGACTTGATAGGGTTTCACTTTGGTTAATCAAAGCAATCTCCCAACCTCATGAAGTAGGCGCGGTGATATAAGTAGGAAAAATAGTAGCTAGATAAGAGACACTTTAACCAGACTTAATCTACAACACAAAGAATCGAAAAGACCAGTTTACTAATTAGTTTTCAAAACCAAATAAATGTTTATTTCTAATGATTCGATTCGTTATAACTAGTGCTTGATGGCACAATGCCTGTGGCAAAACCTTCGAAATGACCAAACATTTCTTGATTCATATGCATAAGCATAAAAGAAGTCAGTATGTCCAGGTTAATAAGTACTAAGCTTTCGTAAGTTTCATAGATCTGGCAGTGATTCATCTATCTGAAATGAAACAATTACTGTATGCAAATCTAAAAAGGCTTACGTACCTAACATACCCCCAAATACCTGTTTTAATCGACAGTGGGGAGTCAGCTCTCCTCTATCGAATAAAATGCAAATGACGATATTTATTGAAAATTCTATTCTCGCTTCGATTTACAGTAAAACGATTCACATTATTATTATTATTTACTACGTCATTTACTCACTCTCTTTTATTCCCTATTTTTCGACTTATACAGCAGCTCGCCTATGGTGGGAACTCGGTTCTATCTGAACGTTCTCGATTGACTGCCTGGTTGAAAATTGTATGCTACCACCAAATACGAATACTGAGGCAGTTTTTCTGAAACCACGTGCACCATTCAAACTGGCTGCCTTCAACGTTCGCGCACTTATGCAGGTCGGACAACAGATGGGGCTGACTATGTCTTTGGAAAGTCTTAATACCGACGTTTGTTGTCTATCCGAGACCCGTATTCAAGACTCTGATGAAGTACTACAAGTTCGCTCTCCATCTGTCGCTTCAAAAAGCTTGTTTTATGTGCGTTTATTCGGGGACCCTGTGGCATCTTCGTCTGGTCTTGCTGGCGTTGGTGTCGCACTAAGAGCTAGAGCTGAGGCAGCACCAATCGATTAGACCCCCATCAACAGTCGGCTATGTGCTGTTAGATTAGAAAGTTCCACCAAAGTGAGAAAAAATCGGTGTGAGAAACGATGTCTTTTCGTCATCTCCGCCTATGCCCCGACAGATTACAGCCCGGATGCAATCAAGTATGAATTCTACCATCAGTTAACTGTTCTTCTCCAGAAAGTGCGTTCGACAGATATTGTAGTACTAGCCGGAGACATGAATGCTCAAGTCAGGCGTCTAGACACAGAAGAGAATCGATTGGGTGGCCTATGGGGACTTGCTGGTCACAGGACAGATAACAGAGACCGTCTACTGTAACTGTGCACAGACCACAACCTGTTTCTGGCTAGCACTAACTTTCGGCACAGTCATCGCCGATGTGCCACCTGGCGTCCTCCCTCTGCATCTCAAGCCTGGATTCAGATTGATCACATCGCGATCAGCTACGGCTGGCGTGGTTGTGTACAAGACTGCCGCTCCGTTTGGAGTACGTATCTGGACTCTGACCATGCCTTGGTCTGCGCCAATCTTACCTTACTTTTCAGTGGCCAACGAAGTGACCGCCACCAACGGATTGATGTTAGCAAGCTAGTTGCAACTTATGTTGCAAGTAAGTATCGAACCGAGCTAGCCTCTAGGCTAGCTACCACTCCACCGAAAAGTATAGATGAGAATTGGTTGCAATTTCATGACGCCATGAAAATGGCGGGAACAGTCAGTTGTGGGTTCGCGAGACGTCCCGCTTATAAGCACTGGGTTTCTTCAGGTTACTTACAACTGACTGTACCCGCCAATTTCATGGCGTAATGCAATTGCAACCAATGCTCATCTATACTTTTTGGTGGAATGGTAGCTAGCCTAGAGGCTAGCTCGGTTCGATACTTACTAGCAACATAAGTTGCAACTAGCTTGCTAACATCAATCCGTTGGTGGCGGTCACTTCGTTGGCCACTGAAAAGTAAGGTAAGATTGGCGCAGACCAAGGCATGGTCAGAGTCCAGATACGTACTCCAAACGGAGCGGCAGTCTTGTACACAACCACGCCAGCCGTAGCTGATCGCGATGTGATCAATCTGAATCCAGGCTTGAGATGCAGAGGGAGGACGCCAGGTGGCACATCGGCGATGACTGTGCCGAAAGTTAGTGCTAGCCAGAAACAGGTTGTGGTCTGTGCACAGTTACAGTAGACGGTCTCTGTTATCTGTCCTGTGACCAGCAAGTCCCCATAGGCCACCCAATCGATTCTCTTCTGTGTCTAGACGCCTGACTTGAGCATTCATGTCTCCGGCTAGTACTACAATATCTGTCGAACGCACTTTCTGGAGAAGAACAGTTAACTGATGGTAGAATTCATACTTGATTGCATCCGGGCTGTAATCTGTCGGGGCATAGGCGGAGATGACGAAAAGACATCGTTTCTCACACCGATTTTTTCTCACTTTGGTGGAACTTTCTAATCTAACAGCACATAGCCGACTGTTGATGGGGGTCTAATCGATTGGTGCTGCCTCAGCTCTAGCTCTTAGTGCGACACCAACGCCAGCAAGACCAGACGAAGATGCCACAGGGTCCCCGAATAAACGCACATAAAACAAGCTTTTTGAAGCGACAGATGGAGAGCGAACTTGTAGTACTTCATCAGAGTCTTGAATACGGGTCTCGGATAGACAACAAACGTCGGTATTAAGACTTTCCAAAGACATAGTCAGCCCCATCTGTTGTCCGACCTGCATAAGTGCGCGAACGTTGAAGGCAGCCAGTTTGAATGGTGCACGTGGTTTCAGAAAAACTGCCTCAGTATTCGTATTTGGTGGTAGCATACAATTTTCAACCAGGCAGTCAATCGAGAACGTTCAGATAGAACCGAGTTCCCACCATAGGCGAGCTGCTGTATAAGTCGAAAAATAGGGAATAAAAGAGAGTGAGTAAATGACGTAGTAAATAATAATAATAATGTGAATCGTTTTACTGTAAATCGAAGCGAGAATAGAATTTTCAATAAATATCGTCATTTCATGTTATTTGTGTGTTGGCTGTGATAATGTTCGGGTACCCAAACCGAAGCAGGTGGTTTTCTTAGGGGGCCACATGCCGAGCGATTGGCCTAAAGGTCTGACACACAAGGCAATGGAGCATTGTGAGGAGAAAGTCTCATCGTAGACGGTTATCAACGACTGGTTCATACGCCACTTGTTTCCGCAGGATACTGGAACCCATGTGCACCATTGGTTTGGGATCCGGATAAAGCGCCGGACATTCGCTTTTTGTTCTCTCACTTTCGTAAATAACACCCCCGCTACGAGAAGGCAGTGAGCAGGACTTCCCTGGCAGAGACTGTATACGCGTGGCCGTGTGAAAGCATTTTGAGAGGAAGGGCGGGTCAACCCCACTCTCGGCCACACTAGGGCATTTGGGGGCAAGAAAACCGTCTGCTTTAGCTTGGGTGCCCGAGCAGTATTCCAGCCCTCATGCCAAATGATTTGTGTGGTGCATATGTTTTGGCGCCTTTTGTACCAATGCTACATACTAAATATTGACTGTCCTTATATCAAGCGACTCGCTAGGGGCTTTGGTGTCGTAATAACCTACCAAGTCTTCGGAAATTGCCACATGCACTCCGAACCGACAGGGATCACCTTTTCTTAGCATTAGATCTCCGTCTAATTCGCTGGATGGGACTGTATTCAAAACTGGTTTTCAGTTGCAGATGATGTTTGCAGCAATATGTTGATCGACGATATGGATGTTGACAATAATGAGAAACGTAGTCTACCACAGTGAAACACTACAAAACTAGCGAAGAAATTAGATCAGCTGAGATTCTTAATGGCAAAACTAACAGCAGCATTTCAGCCTTCTCAGAATGATGCTGAAATTATCATGATCAACGGAAGAGTAGCACGGTAGATATATATCCTCCACTGAATAATGGAAGTATTCTTTTGCGAAACAAATACTACGAAAGTTTTGCTAAATTATAATCAATTAAGGTAGTGGTCATGTGAATTACGTTTCTGAACTGTTTTACGTATCACTAATACGTATGGCGTGTTTGGATAATTTAAGATATAAAAATAACGTTTGAAATACATATAACCTACCACAAAAAAATTAGGAAGCAGAGTCTTACCAGAATTTTGATTCAAGTAATCTTGGTATAAAAGGTCTGAACTCTTCACCTACAGTTCGTGGAAGTGTAGGGATTTCATCTAGTAGCCATTTAGGAATATGAATAGCATACACTTACCCGAATAATCTGCAGCAGCAGGATCTACTTTTGGAGAAATAAATGATATGAATAAACTTAATAAATATATTGCGAGAGTATAGCTAACGATATGGAAGCCCTGAAAATAAACATTATGTAACATAAATCGACCCACCTGGATAGATGCTATCCGGAGCACGTAAATAGCAAATAACAGCAGTGCAAATAGCCATCTAGTTATCCTATACGGATAGAGCTTATCAATTATGGTTTGGTGCATCTGACAAATGATATTAAGGATAATGTACTTCAACGTTAACTAACCACAGTGACTGGGCGACAAACCTTCGACAGGAACTTATTCGACGACTCATCACTTGTTTGATCCAGCTTCATGATAAAGATTGAGAATGAATTCCGTTATTCGTGGTAAAGACCATCCAACAGCGACTTTAATCGATAGACGCGCAAACTGCCAACACTTTAACAACTCACACAGGTTTGGAAAACCCTCCCTAATCTGCGAGAGAAAAAATCGTTACTTTGACTATTCAAACACGAAGCTTTACTGGGGTGTAAAAAAACTGTTTATTCCTTAGGTCCTGAATTCGAAAGTACAAGAGAAAGCGATTACGCAGAGGTTTATTCTTCATCTGATTGTTCTTGAATCTGGAGGTTAAAAATTATTTATCGGATGGATGAGTGATTAAGTTTCAGAAAGTGCACGTTCTCTTACTTCTAACAAAGATTCTCAAAACCTAAAGATTCTAATCATGAAACTGTTGGCACAAGTTTTTTCGCAAGGTTTTACGTGTACTGAAGATGTTACAGGTATTCGGAGTTTGACAACGCTTTAACCAGTAACATCTACTATGAACCGTACCCACCAAGTGAAATTGAAAGTCAGAAGCGATGAGGTTCGAAGATATGTTTGCTAGGCTATCAATATATCGAGGATCGTCTGATCTAATCTGTCTAGTAATTGCAGGGGTTGTTGAGCACGGCGTTCCTACTCGTGATCTGGTGCGGATGCATGACCGAGCGCCTTCAGCTAGGTGAGTCCATTAAGACTAATGTGTTCAGCATCCAATGTCGAAGACTTACAGAGCTATTTATTTTCGGCATTTATTTACTGTTACAGTACTATTCAATGTGTACGATAACTTCGATTTGATTTTTGAATAAACTTCATCTGTGATACATTCCAGTCTTTTCCTTTTAAACTTTCTCCAGTAAACTAATTGAACGTTCTTTCTACATCCACGTTTGATAGAGCTTAATTTCTGGTCGAACTGTCTTAAAAGAGAGTAACGCCCTTTGTGAATGGAGTTAAGAAGTTATTACTTCATAAATGTATTTGGTTATGGTGAGACTCGATAGTTTTCCTTTCACTATATCGACTTGGCTGAAAGTGGGTGCAAATAATATTCACACGTATTTGAATTATCGTATAAACGAGGAATCCCAGAATTAACGCAATTGAATCAAGAACTACGACACAAGCACAAACGAATGTATTGTATTTGGAATTCAAAATCCAGCATTCAACAAGTACAAAGGTATCATTAGTTCATTCAAACACCACATCCGCCACAGTTTAAATCGGAGTTTAGATGTTTGTAATCAATCGTAAGTCTTCTCCTCAAATTCATCCTGAGTCTGTCCGATACTGTATTGGATAAGGATTCTGTATTATCTAGAGTGTGCTCATTAGCATTAGAATTAACAACCGAACACGCCCCCCACCCCCCCCCCCCCCCCCCCCCCCCCCCCCCCCCCCCCCCCCCCCCCCCCCCCCCCCCCCCCCCCCCCCCCCCCCCCCCCCCCCCGCATGACTCACCGGTTCCTGAAATTGATAATTGATCAA
>CALYCO020000227.1:24536-29536 GCA_944470365.2 Schistosoma intercalatum | reverse complement strand
CCGAATTCCCTGGTGGTATGGCCGAGAGTGTATGTATGAATGTATGGAAATAGTTAACTATTTTAGCACTCCTAAAATACTGCCTCAATCAATATTTACTGAATCGTAGATAAAGTGGCCTAATGAAGTGAATTATCACGACAAGTTGTCAATTTCCAAACCTACTTCATACAAACACCACAAACCTGTATATCGTATGCATTGAGGAATAAGATTCGCAAAGACAAATTGCGAATTCCGTCTGATTCATCGCATTGAATATATAACAAAACACCACATTCTATCATCATTTCTCTTTACATCCGATAACATTTTCAAGGTAAAATTGATTACTCCTTCTTCAATCTCAGTGTAAACAACGTGTTTGTCTAATGAACAAAACATATTTGTGTTGACCTCTTTTTTGTTTATAGAATCAGCTATGATTATACTTTGTTCATCATTGATCACCTCATTGCATCTCATTAATCAATCAATAATATGGTATTCTCTATTGTGTATCGTGGGTGTCATATGCATGTTGGTTGTTGTTTATTTGGCTGACATCAAAACGGAGTGAAATTCTCATTTTGCATATTATTATTATTATTACTTTTCTAAAAAGAAGATGAAGTGGAAGCAAATGTTCTCGTTGTCAATTCATAGATGGTCTTGCTCCAGCTGTGAATAAACACTGTAACCATTCACCAATTAATTTCAAATGATTGTAGTGGTGGTCCCCAGAACTCACATGTAAAAGGATCTCATTTTTAATTTTATTAAGAAAATTTGAATTTATTTGTTTTCGGGCGAAAAGCGCTCTTGCCACCTTCATGTGTTATTTCCCAGTTGGGAAATATCTTAAATGCTGTTGATTCAATGCGTCTTTCAGTATGCTACTTGGTAAGTTACCCCAAGGACGGTTTTGTGCTGTATATATATGTTTTGATTTATGATTATTATTGTCTCTGGTTTCTTGCTGTTTGCAGAATATACGTCCCCATTCCAAGCTTGGAATTGTTCCTCTAGTTAGCGGGGCTGGGGTGCATCACAATGTCCAGCTTATTGGTCTTTGGTAACAGAGTCTTTCTCCTCCTTCGCAGATTAAGTGAATTCGTAAGAGCTTGGCACCTAGCAACAGAAAACTGCAGTTACACGAAACTGCTGTGACTAGACAATTCACATGAATTTTTCTTCAAGTCAATCATTTAGTTCGTCTAAGGTTATTGATTCAGGCCAGTCCTGAAACAACAACTTGCATTTAGAGAGGGCGGAACTCATTTCAGACATTCTGGCATTGTTGCTCAATACTAACAAAAGAATTTGCATTTCATCACTGTTTTCACCAAACAGGACTATATCATATGCGTATTGTGAGTCGATAAGCAACTCTTGAATAGACCAGCTTTGTTGAGTTCAATAGAGATCGAAGCAGCACAAACTGACCTTCTTATATATGCCACTCCTGCTAACGAAACAAAGACCTCTGAACTGTGTGCATTTACGAATATGATTTAAGAATTCGGGAATTCTGTCCAATTCACAGCATTGAATACAAAATCACACCATGTTCTATCATCATTTCTCTTACATCCGATAACATTTTCACAGAAAAATTTATTACTTCTTCAATATCGATGTAAACAACGTGTGCATTTTCTTAACAAACATATTTGTGTTGACCTCGTTTGTTTATAGAAACACTAATGATCATACTTTGTTGTCAATTATCACCTCATTCCATCTCATAATGAGATCATATGGTAGTGTCTATACTCTATTCTGTCTAGTGGGTGTAATATAAATCTGAGTTGGAATAAAATATTTCGCTTCGTAATAATCTGTTCATGTGACTGACAAAATGATTAGAATTCTCATGTCATAGAAGATTACTACTTCCGTTAAGGAAAATCAAGTGAAAACAATCACTGTTGTGGTATTTATAAAACTCTTGTGTCCAATCCTCATGGCTTTTCATTCGCTGGTGTACGTGTAAATGTATGTTGTTCAACTGTGTATCAGAGATCTGCATTATTGTATGGTAAGTTTGCAGCTGGCCAAACACTGGTAACAGACATATATATGTATCACATTGTATTTTAGCTACAGCTAAATTCATAGAAACGGACTGCTGATTACATCTCTTATCTCAGTGGAACGATCGCCGTTTGCTCGTTCATTTCGTTTGGAATCACCAAGTGATTTCACCAAACAGGACGATATCATCTGCGTATAGTGAGTCGATAAGTGGACCTCTAGGAAGGAGATCAATGCCGGAGAATTCAATCGACGATGGCGTTATTTCCATCAGTTGGTCTATGGCGAAGGTAAACAAAAATAGAGAAAGTGGACAGCCTTCACAGACACCACTTGATGTTGCAAAATCAGATGACAGTTCGCCATATGCTCTGACTCCACTAGTACATATACCACTCTAATCCTTAGGAAATTGATCCATTTCACAGAAAATGAAATGAAAATGTCTTTCAGGTCACTTGTGATTGCCATCGGTTGATATTCGCCTTGGACTACTTCTGATTAGCTCTTCATATCAACATATCTCTTATTCATTATAGTTATCTAATTATGAAAATATGTCACTAATTTTTTATGTAATTATATTATATTATTATATTATTTTATATATATTATATATATACATATATATTATATTATATATATTATATTATATTATTGTTACAAGAATTTGATCATAGGTGTCTTTGAAGCATTGATCGTATATCCTGGTACCATTGAGTAAGTAATCCAGTTGTTAGTAAACAGGTACTATGTAAGGATGCCAAATCAATTGATGAATTAGTGAAACTTTATCAGTTGAGCTCACTGGGACCTGTGTTTTGTATGCCAAACCACCGACTGCCTCGAAGTGTGATGTTTTATGGTGTAGGATTAGGTTGGAAGAAAACTAGAGGCGGCTAAACCAACACATGACACGAATTCATGAAGTCACTGACACGTTTACTACACTTATAGGATGGGAATCTCATGGACCTAGGATCATCAAACACTCGTTTAAAACAAAGAAAGAGGGTATTTCAATGAACATCATCCAATGCTATGCGCCTACCAACGACTACAATGAAGACGCTAAAGATCAATTCTACAATAGGCTGCAGTCAATCGTCGAGAAGTGCCCAACAAAGGACCTGACCATTCTGATGGGAGATTTCAACGCCAAGGTTGGAACGGACAACACTGGATATGAAGACATAATGGGACGACACGGACTGGGAGAAGGAAACGAAAATGGTGAGAGATTTGCAAATCTATGTGCCTTCAATAAGCTGGTCATAGGCGGGACCATATTCCCACATAAACGCATACACAAAACAACATGGACTTCAGCGGATCACTCTACACAAAACCAAATCGACCATATTTGCATCAACAAAACGTTCAGGAGGACTATAGAGGACGTGAGAACCAAGAGAGGAGCTGATATAGCATCAGACCATCACTTGCTGGTCGTCAAGATGAAATTGAAACTCAAGAAGCACTGGACAATGGGGCGGACAATATCACAAAAGTTCAATACGGCCTTTCTCCAGGATACAAACAAACTCAACAAATTCAAGATAGTCCTCAGCAACAAGTTCCAGGTCTTTCATGATCTACTCAATGGAGAAGGAACTACTGTGGAGAGCAACTGGAAGGGGATCAAAGAGGCAATCACTTCAACATGTCATGAGGTCTTGGGTCACAAGAAGCACCACCACAAGGAATGGATCGCTGTTGATACACTGGATAAGATTCAAGAAAGAAGGAACAAGAAGGCAGCGATCAATACCAGCCGAACAAGAGCAGAAAAAGCCAAAGCACAAGCTGAATACACGGAAATAAACAAACAAGTGAAAAGGAGCATCAGAACCGACAAACGTAAATATGTGGAAGATTTAGCAACGACGGCGGAAAAGGCTGCAAGAGAAGGAAACATGAGACAATTGTATGACACGACAAAGAAACTCTCTTGAAATCGCCGCAAACCAGAACGACCAGTGAAAAGCAAGGAAGGCATGGTAATCACCAACATTGAAGAGCAACAAAACAGGTGGGTAGAACACTTCAAAGAACTCTTGAATCGACCAGCTCCACTGAACCCACCCAACATCGATGCAGCACCCACGGACCTCTCAATCAATGTTGGCCCACCAACAATTGAAGAAATCAGCATGGCCATCAGACAAATCAAGAGTGGCAAAGCAGCAGGACCGGACAACATCCCAGCAGAGGCACTAAAAACAGACGTAGCGGCAAATGCAAGGATACTCCACATTCTCTTCAGCAAAATTTGGGATGAGGAACAAGTACAAGGATACTGGAAAGAAGGACTCCTAATCAAAATACCGAAGAAAGGCGATCTCAGCAAGTGTGATAACTACAGGGGCATCACTCTTCTCTCAATACCGGGAAAAGTCTTCAACAGGGTATTGTTAAACAGGATGAAGGACTGGGTAGATGCCCAAATTCGTGACCAACAGGCAGGATTCCGTAAGGATAGATCGTGTACAGACCAAATCGCAACTCTACGGATCATTGTGGAACAATCAATTGAATGGAATTCATCACTCTACATCAACTTCATTGACTACGAAAAGGCATTTGATAGCGTGGACAGAACAACACTATGGAAACTTCTTTGACACTACGGCGTGCCTCAGAAGATAGTCAAGATAATACAGAACTCATTTGATGGATTACACTGCAAAATCGTGCATGGAGGACAGTTAACAAAGTCGTTCGAAGTGAAGACCGGTGTTAGGCAAGGTTGCTTACTCTCACCCTTTCTCTTTCTCCTGGTGATCGACTGAATCATGAAGACGTCAACGTCTGGAGGGAAGCGCGGGATACAATGGACATCTAAGATGCAGTTGGATGATCTAGACTTCGCAGATGATTTGGCCCTTCTATCCCAAACGCAACAACAGGTGCAGGAGAAGACGAAGAGTGTGGCAGCAGTCTCAGCAGCAATAGTTCTCAATATACACAAAGGGAAAAGCAAG
>CALYCO020000227.1:0-24439 GCA_944470365.2 Schistosoma intercalatum | reverse complement strand
TTTGGAATCAGGACCTGTTAGTCTTGCGTGAGTACGCTTAACCATTAGACCACAGAGCAGGCTGACATCCAACGGTGTTAATGACTAATTTCAACAAATGCACGAAGTTGTTGTCACGCACGAGATCGATAGGTCCTCTGTTCGAATATCACGAGGGGTGAGATTGTGGATGCGCGTTGGTGAGGAGTCACAGACTAGGACGAAACAACCGTCCAGTGCTACCAGGTTTTCCATAGTGGTCTAACTTCAATTGATTCATGATTTCAACCAGTGAAATTTCTAAAATCTCCACAAAACCCCTTCTCTATTTATTGTCAATGTTTCAGTTGATCAGTAATCTAATCTATTTGGTAATATCGATTCAAGTTTATTCATCAAAGAACATATTTCTATTGTGATATGTGGTACTTATATCGACATAAGTAGTATATAATGATAATCAAGAATAGAATGTCTGACAGTAAAATGTTAGGAAGATCAAAGAGGAAATAACGGGAACAATTAGAATGGAAAAGCAAGAACAATCAGGTTTAAAACGATTAAGTGATATTTACAAAAGGAATATCTCAGTAGCTCCAATCGCATTTACCAATTTACATGTACATGTCAAAGCACATACATTGGAAGAATCGAGATAAGATTACATGTTTGCATTTCTGAGGATGTTCCAAAGAAATTGAGGCTGAGAAGGACTAGGGCTCCCAACAATACAATAGCTCGGTATTCACTTGACATCGGGCATATCATCGATATCTCTTATGCTTTTTAAATTATGGCGAAGTGATCGCGATAAAAAAGAACTTAGAACGACAGTAGCCCTCGGAAGGACTCCAGATGAAGTATGTAGGCTCTACTGCTTATGTTTACCATTAAGATCATATTGATCTCTTCTTTGATTCCATCAACTTGAACCAATATATATTGAATGATCACAGTTTTCTATTGATTATCTCTAATCTTAATTGGTTATATCTATTCAGGATTATAAATCAGCAAACATATTGATGGAATGAATTTTAAAATCCAACAGCGTTGAATAAATCAATACAACTTCGACATATTCGACACATTCATGATCATAACAATGCTATGGATAATGATAATAATAATAATGTGCAATTAGCTGAGAACATTTTATATCAAACCAATGACAATTCTGCAATTGATATGATCACATTCAATACAGATCGTCGTAAATCCAGAATGAGGTATACTTTTTAAATGTATTACTACAGTATGTGCTTATCTACTTAACAGTTTATTCTATGTCAAATCTATCAAAGCGTCCACGTCATCCGATGCAAATACGCGCAAAATCGAAGTTCGCAAAACAACGATGTGTCCACAATGGCGGTTCTTCATTGAATAATACACTAAATTAGTTACAAACCTCAACTTGTGAGGTGTCTGAGGCGTTTAAACACGTCCCTTTGTATAAAATAAAATGGCTTCTTGTAACGGTAACACAAAGAATAGTTACAACGTACGATAGGACAAAGGACAGCTGATAGCTGTGACTAAATTTGATAACAGTTTATCAGCAACCAAAACCCGAACCAAGAGTAAAACAATATGGAAACTGTTGCGTTTAAACAAATGCACAAAACTGTAGATAACCGATGCAGTGATTACGGTTTAGTAATTAAAATGATAAATACAATGTTAAGTAGAATATACATTTAAGTATAAGTGAATATTTCAGAATGCTACTCGACAACTTGCGTCACAACAGAAGTGAAAAATTGCTGAGAGTACAACTGCTTACTTAATATAAATAAGTAGTATAGAACAATATATTGTTCTATACTGGAAGAAAAGTGAGTGAGAACAATGTAAAACAAACTAAACACTCGAATTGAAATAAAATGACTTGATCATGGTGAATCAGGTGGAATGAACAAGATCACGTATATAACTCTAACTTCTGGATCCAGGACAATATCAAGTGAATTAAACTTCAACCCAGTGCACAAGCAAGTGGCTATCAGGACTCAGTAGCTAAGTGGATAACGCGATGGCGTTTGAAGTGAACGGTACTGAGTTCGAGTCCCAGAGTGAACATCAACTCAGATGCAGGTACATCCAACTGACGAGTCCCAAACAGGACGAAACGCGCGTCCTGGATTCCACTGCTAGCCACTATCCATCTTTGCATATAATGCTTGTAAATTAAGGCAATATCGAGGCATACGCACAGTATGCACATATGCCAATAAGAGACTAATCAATTTCAGTCCAAAAACATCAATGGGAAGATTCAAGTAAAACAATATCAAGTGAATTATTATCAAGATAGTTTGAACGAATTTCCCTCTTTCCTTTCTCTGGTCATTAAAGGAACGAAAGGTGGTTACTATTGAATTTACAGATTGAGTACTGTAGTGTAAGTTACTATGTTATTCCCACATAAGTTATTCTAGCTTCAGGATGGACAGGCCAATTTAACGGTTCTTCTTGAGTCACATCGTGATCTTGTTAATTATTCACTTATCAATCTTGACTAATTTTACATGAGTGTATATGTGTGTGTGTACATCCTATCCTACTCATCACATGTGTGTAGCTTATCGATTAAATGGAGTTGGGTTATGTGCCTTCTCCACCACTGCTCATAATTTCACTTCGCACTGTTCTATTCTCATCATCCCTCTGATTATTTGTCTAGATCAATGATTGTATGAAATATATGTATTCGAAATTCATTCACGTATTTGACTTATTTTTATTCCTTTATTCACTAACCCGAATTAAGTCGATTATTATTACACATGAGGATGGGCGACATATAGATTTCGACATCGTATATTTCAATGATAATCATTCATTTGATCCAATTGAAGTCAGATAAGGGGTCACAATAGTACATTCCACAAATAATTTAAAATTCTCCAATCTAACCAAACACATGGATCATTTATGTATGTTGATGATAACATTTCCATCTCTTGGATTATTGGATCATCACTGCTGAATACTATGAATTTCAATTTCTTCAAAGTATAATAATGGATCGTTATGAACAAAACCCATGAAAATCAGAACCTCAAATGCCCTGGTATGGTTGAGAGTGCGGAGATTAAACTTTCCTTCTCGAAATGCTGTTATTGAACTCAAGTTGACGGGCTAGACGAGCACCGAACCATTAGGACGCTAGACTGATTAGACCGGTCGAACGTCATTGGTTTAGTACAGTATAAGAGCGAATAAGTCATATTTTGATTGGCGAATAGATTACCTGATAACAAGCAGATCATAAAGTCACAACAGAAATAAATCTTTATCATTCATCCTCCCATTCTTCTATTACTGTATTAAATCGTATAAGTCGAGAAGTAAAAGTCTAGAATAGAAGGATTGTGTAGTGACCAGTCTATGCAAAAGTGAACCTCACGTAGAATGGTATTTCATTAGAAATGTTAGTCAAAAAACAAGCAGTCTCTTTATTCATTTCAAATTAAATCAATCGTTCGAATTGACAGTCTGTGTAGAGAACTTATCGATGTATTTTGATTCAGATCATGAACCAATTGATGTTAGACGACCATTGAAAACCTGGAAGCACTGGACGACCGTCCAGTGCTGTTGGTGATGGTCAAACATCAATCACTTCATGATCTCAATAAAAAGCTTATTAATCTCCACAACCCCATACTGATAATGCTCGATATATGACTGGATAGAGGAGATTGTATAATTTTTCATGAAGATATGATTGAAATCATTCGAAAGATTATTGAAAACACGAAAGATGTTGTTAAGTTTGTTTTACATTGTTCCTACTTGTTCTCTTTCTACTCTTTTGTATACTGTCTTATACTACTGATTTACATTCATTAAGCAGTTGTATTCCGGACAATTTTCACACTCATATTGTAACGCAAATTGTACTGTAATAATGAAAAAAACAACAACTTGAAGTGGTGATTTGACATGAATGTGTTGGAGTGATCCAGGAAATTTCTTGCAAAAGGCAAGCAAGCATCAGAAAACGCTAAGAAGCGTTTCATTCAATCAGTGTTCACTTTACGTTGAATAGAAGTTATGTATTAATCGGGTAGTGAAATGAGATAAGGTGAAGATAATTGTCTACTTAATAGGACACAAGAACAAAGTAATTAGAAGGTGTCATAATGGTGAATGAATAGTGATGAAAATAATTGGAAAGGAGTACAAATAATCTTTTTTTCTTAAAAAACGAACAAACAATCGATTATGGAAGATTGAAAGGTAGGTCAAGATCATGGAAGAATGGAGGACTGAACGAACTGTTTCTTATATGCAAAGGTTAGGTTTAAACTGGTGAATAGCTGTGAGCCAGTCAGCAACAACGTAGGACTTCCTACATACATCAGTTCAATTCGCCATACCACATTAGCACAGAGATGCGGTTGTCGATTCAAATCCCGTAGTGATAGAGGCGGTAAGAGTATAAGCTGTAATCAGGAAAATTAGGGTTTGAAGAAGTTATTTAAAGAGTATAATCCAGTGAAATGGATTTGGAAAGAGAAAAAAAGATACAAGGAGAATTCAGGAGATTAGAATTTGGGAGAACACAAAGAGTGGATGCACCTGCATTACTGCAAACGAATTTTCAGCCATGTCATTCAAGGTCTCTCACGATCGGTTATTATCGTCTCGTGAATTCCCAACCGGGTAGTCTACATCTGCCAACATGGCTCAGTCCACTTGTCAGGGACTTCATGGATTTGTGCCATGTTTTGGTTTGGCCTCCCATAGTCTTCTCCCAACCTACTCCTACACCATAGTTGTACAACAGAACGTCCTTAACCCTTCAACAATTGACATCATGAATCAATTGAAGCTAGACCACCATGGAGACATTACCAATTAAACTGATAGATGCACACTAATTTGTCACAAACTGAGAGCTTATCCTCCACATAATCACAAATCATAGGTCGATTAGAAAATATAACACGTTGTTAGATGGAATAGAATGTCTTTTTCTCAGTAAACCTGAAAGTCTGTTCCTCAGAATTACTAGTGCAGTATCTCTTTTAAGTTAGTTTATATCACGTTCTCCATTATCCAAGTGTAATTACCTCATATTTATTACAAATGTAGAACAACATGTTGGTTAGAAATATTCATTCCTTAAGGCAGTCATTAATTATGTAATAATACACAATAGAATATTTAGAAAATACACCATTCTGATTACTTCCAACTAAGTAGAAGGGTGAGACTATAATTTTTCGGACGACCTTTAAGAGACGCCAAGCTGATCTTGACAGTGTCTACCTACTTACTAGGGCTAAATCAGAGTTGTAAAGCAGTTTGAAGAATATGGATTATGATTCACAATTGATGGTTAGAATTAGGAATAAGATTCACGGTTTTTCATCAGCTAAAATGCCGAGACGCCCTGTATGACCGAATGGATGAGTGAATTTCATGCCCGAATTCAAGACCTGTTATGCGAAATCTGATTGGTTCGTCTATAAATTATATTCTCGCCAGGGAAAGTGATCAGTGGAAAAGACAAATAGACATTTTCAGAAGGGCGGTTTCAGAAATTTCACTGATTGAGATCATGAGCCGATTGAATCTAGACCACCATGGAGAATCTGGGAGCACTGGACGGCTGTTTCATCCTAGTATAGGACTCCTCAGCAGTGCGCATCCACGATATATGATAACTTAACTGAATGGATTGTTTAGTTTTCATACACTGATGATCCATAGCATTGTGAAAAATCTTAATGTTTATGCATAAACCGTATTGGTTTCATACTTTAGGATAACTGTTTATTTCCTAGTTCTATTTTATCATTATCATATATGATAATCAGTTATTGGTAAGTATGTAACAGCTTAGGTTGGTTGGTTTAGAGTTGACCCCAAACAACCAAGCATATGCCAAAACAGTATTGTTCAAGTATTCATTCACTTCCTTATTTTGTATAAGCGTTATATTCCCTATTATCTTATATTGAATGTTGAGAGCCTTTGTTTGTCTGAACAGATAATCCCACGCTCCACTGTGACTGAGCGAAGATCGAAATAAAGACCTATTCACTACTTGTCTGGTTTCTTCTGTCAATAGCACGAGGGTTACCTTAAGGGACGAAACTGGTGAGCCCTTTTTGAACACAAATTTAACCTCATTTCTGTTATTACCATTTTTTTTACTTAGTCGTAAAAGTAGACCTGAATATCCGTAAACTAAGTTGAGTATATAACTAGTTTATTCCGTATTATCTTAAGTTATTCGTGTTATAGTAACCATTTTTCGTGCTAACTTTATTGCTATATTTGTCACATACCTCATGTCAGACTCAATAGAAACCCATAATCTGGAGGATTTGTCACCAGTGGAGATAGACACTGTTATGACTACGAAATCCCGACTTTAAGATCCTGAAACCTCATTATCTCATTTAGCCCGTATAGCCGATAGAATAATGGAAAGAGGTCCTCCAACTGGATCAGGCACAATAAATCACACACAAAAAGTAGAATCAGCAAAAGACCCAGTCATAGGAGGACTCATTGCGAGTGTTAAGAGTCTCACTGAGGCTGTCACCAGAATGCAAATGAGTCATAGAAACAGGAGCCGGCCACCACAACGACCACGATCCAAGTCACAAAACAGGTCACAAATGTCCAGACAATCTGGACAGTTTTGTTGGTACCACTGGAAGTTTGGTGTCAACTCAACCAAGTGCATGCAACCATGCGCCTGGCCTAAGCATAATTCCAAGACAGCGGGAAACGAGTGACCCCTCCCCAGGTCGCGACGACTGAGAAGGGGCGCCTAAACAGTCGCTTGTTTTATGTTAGAGACAGAAACTCTGACTTGAATTTCTTGGTGGATACTGGCGCTGCTCTTAGCATCATCCCTCAAAATAAAACTGAGATTAGTCGAGAAACATCATCAATTACACTTCAAGCTGCAAATAAAACTAAAATCGCGACACTCGGGCAGAAAACTTTAACCCTATATTTGGGGTTCAGGAGGCAATTCCCTTGGGTTTTCACGGTAGCCGACTTAGATCTGGCAATACTGGGGATGGACTTTCTAGAGAGATACGAATTTCTAGTTGACACCAAGAAACGGCGATTAACACTAAAAGAAACTTCGTATTACACAAAAGGCAAAGAAAGTCACATCGGCTCTCTTAACTTGATTCAAACTCCCCCGGTAACAACAGCGAAATTCCAAGATATACCCGCGGAATTTCCAAACTTAACTAAACCAAACCCACAGCCTTCCAAAGACAAACTAAAAGTAATTCACACTATCAAAACCGAAGGTGCACCGGTGTTTGCAAAACCCAGGAGACTAGCACCAGATAAGCTCAAAATCGCTAGGGCCGAGTTTGATTATATGCTACAATTGGGTATTATCCGTCCCTCTGATAGTCAGTGGGCATCCCCTTTGCATATGGTCCCAAAGAAGAATGAAGGTGACTGGCGACCGTGCGGGGATTACAGAGCCCTAAACCGTCAAACCGTACCAGATAGGTACCCAATACCTCATATCCAAGATTTCACCAACGGTTTACAGGGTATGAACATATTCACTAAAATTGACTTAGTCAGGACATATCACAATATCCCGGTGGCTGATGAAGATATTCCCAAGACAGCTATTACTACACCCTTTGGCTTATTCGAGTTTGTACGCATGCCATTCGGCCTGAGAAATGCGGCACAGACATTTCAAAGATTCATAGATAACCTACTTCGAGATATGCCATTTGCGCAGGGGTATATAGACGACTTGTTAATTGCCAGCCCCGATTTGCAATCACACGAGCAGCATGTACAGTGTTGAAAAGACTGGATGAACATGTAATAAACATACGTCAAAGTGTGTTTTCGGCGTTCAAACTTTAGAATTTCTCGGTCACACAATAAGCCCAGAAAGGGATTAAACCGACCAAAAAAGAAGTAGACACCATCAAACAATACCGCATACCTAGTTCTCTAACACAACTGAGAAGTTTTCTAGGTCATACCAGGTTGTGCACAATTAATGCAACCTTTGACAGATTCACTCAAAGGAAAACCAGAAGAATTCAAACTGTCCTCTTACGCCGTCGAAGCTATTAAACAGCTTAAAGATAAATTAGCTCAAGCAACTACGTTGATGTATCCGAATTCTCTTTCCCCACTTGCTTTGATGGTGGATGCTTCAGATAAAGCAGTAGGCGTTACCCTTAACCAACTGGTTAAAAACGCTTGGAAACCAATTGCTTTCTTCTCAAAAAGACTCGCTCCAGCAGAGACAAGGTATTCTACCTTCGGGCGAGAACTTCTTGCAATCTACCCAACCACTAAACACTTCCGACACATGTTGGAAGGCAGGGAATTTAGTCTTTACGGATCACAAACCACTAACGAATGCACTAAAAGCGAGAGCTGATTAATACTCACCTCGAGAAGTCCGACACCTTGACTATATATCACAGTTCACAAGCGATATCCGACATGTCAAAGGTCAGGACAATCAGGCGGCAGATGCTTTATCTAGGCTAGAAATGAACGTGCTACAGCAGTCCACAGTAAACTTCAAGACGTTGAGAAACGAACAAGAGCAGGATCTAGAATTACAAAACCTGCTTAAAACAAACAATTCAAGTCTTAATTTAAAACAATTCCCATCACCTATCGATGGTATTCTAATTTATTGTGACACGACCAAGGCAATGCCGCGACCTTTCGTTCCCAAAAATATGCGAAAGTTGATATATAATAGCTTTCATTCTTTGTCTCATCCTGGCGCGAAAGCTTCAACAAAACTAATCAATGCCAGATATATATGGCCGAATTTACAGAAGGATGTACACAAATGGGTTAGAGAGTGTTCAGCATGTCAACAATCAAAGATTAATCGTCACACAAATTCACTCATAGGTGTTTTCTCGCAACCAGATGCACGTTTTGCCCATGTGCATATCGACTTGGTAGGTCCTTTACCACGTTCAAACGGTTTTAATTATCTTTTTACATGCATAGATCGATTTACCAGATTCCCTATAGCCATCCCGATAGCGGACATCACAGCGGAAACAGTAGCCAAAGTTTTCATGCAGAACTGGGTAACCATTTTTGGTACACCCATAACAATAACGACGGATAGAGGAGCGCAATTCGAATCCGAACTATTTAATAACTTGGCCAAACTTCTAGGCTCCAATAGGATACGCTGCACTGCATATCATCCTCAGGCTAATGGGATGGTAGAACGTTTTCACCGTCAGCTAAAAACCGCACTTATATCTCACTCAAACCCCAATCAGTGGACAGAATTCCTACCGTTAGTTATGTTGGGAATACGAACATCTGTCAAAACTGACGCACAGTGTTCAGCTGCGGAACTGGTTTTCGGAACAACTTTTAGAAAATTATGTAGACCAACTACGGGACCACATGTCTAAACTTTAGCCGATTAATACTCGTGAACAATCGCGCGCCGTATATATACCTAAAGACCTAAGCAATTGCACGCATGTCTGGATAAGATGTGACAAAATAAAAGCACCACTCAGTCCTCCATTTGAAGGTCCTTTCAAAGTCGTCTCAAGAAAATCTAAATATTTCGTGATAAAAAAACATGAAAACACCGACACAGTAAGTATTGATAGGCTAAAGCCGGCTTATCTAGATCATGAACCACCATACGTGTTGTTAGATCGTTTAACTGACAAATCCATTACGGTGTAGTGACTCACGTTCATCACGAGAACACGACTGGTTTAATAAAAACAATTATCATTATAACCAACTGTACCAGTGCTTGTTTTAATGTGCTTTTGTTTGACTGTGCTAATGACAGCTATATTTTGCTTCCATTCTTTTACTCACACTTTGATTGTAACTTCGCGCGAATTCGGTTACGTTCTGTAACCAAGCTTGTATTCTGGCACGATCTCGGTATCCTTTCGATGCCACGAGATGGCCAGCGAATACATCTCGATTTGGTCCATTAACTGTCTTCTGATATTTGGCTTCTCGGAGATTTTGTGGATTTATCTGGTTACGTTCGACGTTCGCCTTCTGATTTATTTGGCACGTGTTTCTTGGTAGCGGTGTTCATAGTTAATCTCAACTCGACGCCACGCTACAACGGAATCGAAATGTAAAGATGATAAATCTTTACAAATGACTAAAACGGTTCGCTGGGCACATCCAATTAGTCAGTCAAGGATGTTGACAGTTTCGGCTGCATTATAAAATCTAACCACGTAGCTAATCACACCCTGCATCTACTTAAAAAATTTTATTCCTCATTCCGCCTCACCGACAACTCCCCAGACCTTTTACCTTTGATATATAAGTGTTATGTTAAATATCTTTTTTAAATACTTGACACATAAGCTAGGTATTCCGAAACGATGGCTGAGGATCTTAATCAAACTCATACAACTAACACTGGCAAATACAACGAATTCAAAAAGCAACCTAGGCGAGTTTTATAATTTCTTTTTCTGGTTAATTAACTATGTTGGCTGTACTTCTGATATATCTATATACATTTTTCACGTAGACTGGCTATACAATATATACCATATGAACTACTTCTAAAAGTTTTCGGTCGAGGATATGTTTAGTAGCTTGATACGATTAATACTACTATTAATAAGTAGTTTTCTAGACAAAACATTTCGGATTAAACCATGGTCAAGTACTTATTAAAGTTCTCATCATTTTTTTTTCATGTTTAGGAAACTTACGTAATGACTTAACCAGTTTCCCTGCAGCATGCTTTTCAATGTGATCATATAACCCATCTTTATTGGCAATATTCAGATTTTTTTAATTTCTGACATTTAAGAATCAATAACCGTGAAGATATAGTACAGTGCGTTACTGTAAGGTTACTATGTCAGCCGCATTGATTCCACATACCTAATTTTAAACAACTTATAAGGAAACTGTTTAGTAATCATAACATTGAACTGACAATATGAATATCACGACTATGCTAACGTTAAACCAATTATTATTAGTGGCCCATACAAAGTCCTGGAACTTAACATTAGCGTTATAAAAAAGACATTTTATGTCAATAACTGATATATATATATATAATTCTTTGGTTTAAATATAACGTAAAATGGAAATATACTAAACTTGTAGTAATAATATTCATGTAAACAAAGAACTTATACTTTTCCAATATGGCACTTTGATATATCAATCTGTCCTGTCATTTTTTCTCTCATATGTGCGCGACTTACGGGCAACAAACATCGTATTGAAGGTGGGTTTGGTGAACAAAAACGCAGGCCCCACACGCACTCGAACCTCTGACCGCGTGCTTAGCCGTTAAGCCACATCAGACCACGGAGGAAGTGACTTCAATATTTCCTTACACCAATTAATCACTCATAATACTAATGAGTAATAGGACTTACACACTTCTGAGGTGCAAACCAATTCGTTACTTGGATGAATTGACGATATATTGCTTCAATATATCATGCATACCTAAATCAAACAAGAAAAGGGTATTTGACACAACTGTACTTGATTCGCATACTCTACACAATTTTTTTTGCTTCTTAACCGTATATTCTTTTCCGTTTTGTGGAGTATTCTGATGCACACTTGGTTACGCACCTAGTTGTAAAACGCAGTCCTCACAGGCTCAAGGTCATGCGTTTGATCGATTTTGTTAGAGTCCAACTTCTAGCAAGTTCACCCTTTTACATATATGCATTACAAAAGAGTATTTTTTTGTTTTCATGGTTTTTCGTGCACAAGATATCTACACTATGTCTATTCTCTTCCAGAATACCAATCCGTTCTGGAGACCAAGCACTTACATGGAACCGAACTATTATCAATTACATTTATGTATTTCCATTTTGTATCTTATTATTTTATGCAGGCAGTGGAGCAGTTCTTCAGGTTTGCTTGATTTTCACCATTACCTTTGAAGTAGATTCTTCTTTACTTTTTACTTGAGGGCGACTCAAGAGGCAGGTGAGTAAATACCTGATAGCCGGTCTGAGCACGGAAAAATCGTACCTCACCAAAATGGTGTTGGGTAGCCCGCTCGCGGCACTTCCTCAGATATTCTTATTCCACATTCTCACACTTTCTCTTGAAAGCACGCAGCAAACCGTCGGCGATAGTTGTAGAAGAAATCACATGCTACAAAATAAGATGACAAGCTAGTAAAGAAGAGACATCCATGGACTATCGTTGACAGCGTCAGTCCTCACTGATTGTAAGTCAAACAGTGAGCGAGTTGATAATTTTCCCTCAGGATGAGAAATAGAACTAAGGCGTCTTCGATAGTTAGGTTAATCGAACCGACGTTCCTACGGAAGTCGATTCTAGGGGGAAGCTAATGTAACAGCTTAGGTTGGTTGGTTAAGAGTTGACCCCAAACAACCAAGCATATGCCAAAACAGTATTGTTCAAGTATTCATTCACTTCCTTATTTTGTATAAGCGTTATATTCCCTATTATCTTATATTGAATGTTGAGAGCCTTTGTTTGTCTGAACAGATAATCCCATGCTCCACTGTGACCGCGCTAAGATCGAAATAAAGACCTATTCACTACTTGTCTGGTTTCTTCTGTCAATAGCACGAGGTTTACTTTAAGGCACGAAACATACACCCATACCATGGTGATCGGTCGATTCTGAGTCATGTCACCCACAATCTCCAACCATTGGTTATGATAGTGACACGGACACCAACCAAGTAGTCTTTATCTACCAACATGGCTCACACCAGAATTTAGTGATTTCAAGGAGTGATGCCAAGTTTTCGTTTGGCCACCCCTAACTTCCTTCAGACCATCGCAAACACTAGTCAACATTGCACGTTGTGGTAATCGGTGTTCATGCATTCGTAACACGTGACCCAACAATCTCAGTTGATGAAGATTCATAACCTCATCAACTGATTCACCATCATCCCCTAATACCCTGCGTCTAACCTCACTATTATTTACCCGATGATCGCAGCAGATAACAGCAATATTTCTAAGGCATCTGTGGTCGGATACTAGTAGCTTTCGAGTATCTTCTATACTTAATGGTCATATTTCGCAGCCATAATGTAGAACAGAACGAACTGCTGCACAGCATATTTGACCCTTAATTGATAGACAAATAGCTCTCCTTTGCCTGAGGTGACATAAGTTGGCAAAGGCCAAACGAGCTTTCTGAATCCGTGCTGAGATTTAGCATGTTTTTGATTCGGTTGAACGTTTGTTCGGCAGTCTCAGTTCACGTAAACTTGGTGTTGCACAACAACTTATATAGGGGTGCTGCTATTTCTTTGAAATTCTTGACAAACCGACTGTAGAACGTTGCTCTTCCCAGGAACTGTTTCAACTTCCTTTTCGAAATAGGTACTGCAATATTTTTTATGGCAAGAATTTTCTCCGGCAATGGTTTTATTTCTCCATTTCCCACTTTATGTCCCAACAGCGTGACGCTATTTCTCGCTATCGGCGACCTGTTCTTAATTAGTCGAAGTCCAAACTCGTCAATTCGCTAAGACCGCTTCCACGTGCTTGATATGATCTGTTTCTGTTTGACTGTACACACCTACATCGTCGCCATATACCTTGACATTATCTAGATTCTTCAGCAGTAGTGTCATTAATCTTCTGAACGTGAACGGTGCACCCGCCAACCCGAACGGCATTTGTTTAAACTGATACTGTTTATCACGTACAGTAAACGCTGTCTTGCTCCGATCGCTCTGTTTTATAAGTAGTTTCCAATAACCTGACCGTAAATCCAAGACTGTAAACACCGCGACATTCTGTAGTCGATCTAATGTTTCCACCACTGTTGGTATTGCACAAGGTTTCATGTCTCTTATATTATTCAATTCTCTGAAGTCGACACAAAATCTATACTTTCCATTTGGTTTCTTTACCAAGAGTACCGGTGAACTGTCCGCTTCCTCATTTATACCTTCTTTCAACATTTCCTGGACCTGACGATTTACCTCAGCCTCTAAATGTATCGGGACACGACGTGTTGCAAATATATTAACTCGGTCGTTGTTTATCGGGATTTCGTGCTTTACTTTGTCACAAAATACATACGGCTCCCTGCTGGGGTGATACAGAAGTCGCTCGCAAAAGACAAGCAAGCATCAAGAAACACTAAGAAGTGTTTCGTCAATCAGCGTTCATTTGGAGTTTCGACCAAAAATATCAAGGTAGCTAAACGTCACATGCGGAAGCTCTGATTGGCTGGCTACTACACTGCTACTATGTTTAGTAGCGTTCCAGAATATTCCAGCGACACAGGACATTTAGATATATTATAAAAACCCTATATTTTCTGTAATAAAATGAACCTTGGGATAAAGTATTTTCTCTCATACTTGTGTCTTCTCTCTGGTGTTCAAGTCGCTGTGTAGTTCTAGACTGCGGGTTACCGGAATAGCTTAGGAAACTAATATAGCGTTCAATCCACACGACTTATCAGTGACAACGGGGATGAAAACTACAGTGAATATTTCCTTGGAGCAATTAGAAGCCTATATGGTGCGTCAAGAAAAGAGGTTTGAAGAGTTGTAAATTAGAATCATGGAAACCCTGATGCAGAAATTCTGCCTGTCCGAGAGAAACCCTGCTTCTAGTGAATCACAAGTATCACATATTGATCCGGTCATTAACGCTATCCATGAATTTAATTTTGATGGTGTAGCAGGTGTAACTTTCGAGTCGTGGTTTAAGAAGTATGAAGACTTGTTTTACATTGATCTTTGCAAACTGGATGATGCTTCGAAAATCAGAATACTTCTTAGAAAACTTGGGACTACCGAGTGCTAAAGGTTAGTAAACTTGAAGCATGATACCTCAATGGTAGAAAACGGTAACTGTTTCCATAACGTCAATGCAGTCAAGAGGAAAGTCATTTTGGTGGAGTTTTGTTCTCTGCGCTTGATGGTTAGGTCGTGGTCGGTCCAGCTCTGAAAACAAAACTACACCAAAATAATCAACCTGAGCTACAAATCCTCTCCACCATCTCAAGAGGAAAGTCTTTTAAGGTTCCAGTACGCATAATTATCGAAATAACAGCGTCAAACCATCTCCATGCTGGGCATGTGGAGGTTGGCACTATAAGCGGTTTTGCCCGTACAAAGAACATTGTTGTAGTAAGGGGCATAAAGAAAACCTCTGCAGGAGAAGAAACTGTAAACAACACTCCTTGAAACCTTACCCAAAGAAATACAGAGATAGTGCTCCAACCAACAAAATATTGGTATCACATAACAAAGCACGAAGCTGCCACCAAATAAAGTACGTAACCTTGAATACTAATAAACACCGTACTCGCCTTCAGCTTCATACAGCTTCTGATATTACTCTAATCAGCCCAGAAACATGGAAGAACATTGGAAGACCTGTAGAACTATGGTCTACTATGATATTAGTACTGCTCTAATAATAGACCTAATCCTAAAATTGTAGATTTGTCATGATATAACTGCCTAATCTATAAGATCTTACGTGGAAGTCACACCATCGACTACACCAACTCACTGTATCGTATCAACTACCAATACATGATGTAGAACAAGGTTAGGCTAGAGAAAGAACAATATATTTAATATGAATAGAAGATATAAAGTAACATTGAGATGGACCACGCCTGCATTGCCGAGCCATGCCATACGATCAACTCCAGTCCATTCAATTCATTGTTCGCGCCTTCTCCATTGTTAGGTATTTCTCCGCGTTAAATATTGAATATCTATTTTCTGAGCAGTCTCGTGTTCACAGCTTTGTGGATTGTGTGGCTATTGTCCAATGCCACTACAGACCCACAGTTTTCCCAACAACACAGCTGGCACACAGTGCATCTGGGGGAAGTTAAATATTGTTGGAGAACTGCCATGTACTGTTTCTAAAGGTACTGTAACAACAAATGCAACAGTATGTCATACAAAGAAGCCAGCACTCGACTTAATTGGGTTAGATCTTATAGAAACACTTAAATTAGCAGACCATTCTATTAACAGTATCTGCAGACGAATCAGAACAGATAACACCCCAGAGTGGAGCCAGAAAAATGCCATGCTACGAAGACACCAAAATGTGTTTAAAGAAGGATTGGGGGAATGTACGAAGGCCAAAGCAGTGCTAACTCTAAAACCTGCAGCTATTCCCGCTTTTCGACCTAAAAGTCCTGTACCCTATGCGGCTCTTCCAATGGTTGAACAAGAATTCCAACGACTTCAGGAAATGGGTGTTATCGAATTGGGCTGCACCAATAGTGGTGGTCAAGAAGTCGAATGGAAGTGTCCGTCTATGTGCAGACTACTCCACTGGATTCAATGAAGCTCTAGGGTCCCACCAGTATTTGTTGCCCTTACCGGAAGATCTCTTCGCTAAGCTGAACGGTGGCAAATATTTTGCGAGATCGGACTTATCAGACGCATACCTACAAATCCCTGTATCTGATGAAAGCAAAGATCTCTTAACGATCAACACACACAAAGGTCTGTACCGGTATAACCGACTACCTTTTGGAGTGAAGACAACGCCCTGTATATTCCAGCAAATTATGGATACCATGTTACAAGGTATTCCAGGGGCAGCAGCTTACTTAGACGACATCATAATTATGGCAGTAGAAAAAATGGACCTGCAGAAGAAACTGGACCAGGTGCTAGAACGCATAGCCGATTATGGTTTTCGCCTCCGAGCGGAAAAGTGTGACTTCTATATGCAGCAAGTACGGTACCTTGGGTTCATAATAGATAAATACGAAAGACGACAAGATCGAGAGAACATTGAAGAATTGAAAACAATGCCTAGACCCAGGGACATTACTACCCTACGATCATTCTTGGGATTGGTCAGCCATTATGGTACCTTCCTCCCCGATCTCCATCGTCTACGTGCTCCACTAAACGACTTACAACAAAAGAATACAAGATGGGATTGGTCTGCAGACTGCCAAGCGTCTTTCGGGAAAATCAAGCAACTCCTGACTTCCAATCTCTTATTGACACATTACGATCCTTCGCTAGCGATAGTCGTCGCTTCAGATGCTTCTAACTATGGTGTGGGCGCAGTTATCTCTCACATTTTTCCTGATGGGTTTGATAAAGCTATCTCACACGCTGCCTGATCTTTGACAACGACCGAAAGGAACTATAGTCAGTCCAAGAAGGAAGCATTGTCGATTATCTTCGCTGTCAAGAGACTTCACAAGATGATATTTGGACGTCAGTTCACCCTATTAACTGACCATAAACCATTACTAGCCATCTTTGGGTCGAAGAAAGGTATACCTGTATACACTGCAAATAGACTGCAACGTTGGGGAACTACACTCTTGGGTTATGACTTCAAGATGAAGTATCAGCCCACTACTGATTTTGGATGTAAATAATGTCAAGAATTAGATAACTTGTGATAAAAGCTTCCCAATGGTTTATGATAGAATTGAAAATGTAAACCATTTTATTTCAACTCATAGTGATGATGAGTCTAGAATTTAGAATAGACATCTGTTAAGTCTATCGAAGCGTCCAAGTCACCCGATTGAGATACGCGCAAAACCGAAGTTCGGAAACCAACGATTTGTCTACAATAGCGTTTCTTTATTAAATAATACACTGCTACTATGTTTAGTAGCATTCCAGAATCTTCTAGCAGCCCAAGGACATTTAAAATGTTATAAAAACCTTATATTTTCTGTATTGAAATGAATTTGAAGTAAAGTACTTCTCGCATACTTTGCACCTTCCCTCTCGTTGTTCACGTCACTGTATAGTTCAAGCTTGCGGGTTATAGAATAATTTAGGAAACGAATATAGCGTTCAATCTGCAAGACTTATCAGAATGGTTTATGAAAATCAGATATTGAATAGGAGTTATGTATTAATCGGGTAGCGAAAAGAGATAAGGTGAAGATAATTGTCCACCTTATAGGTAACAAGAACAAAGTAATTAGAAGGTGTCATAATAGTGAATTAATAGTTGTGAAAAAAATTGGAAAGGAGTACAAATAATCTTTTTTTCTTAAAAAACGAACAAACAATCGATTATGGAAGATTGAAAGGTAGGTCAAGATCATGGAAGAATGAAGGACTGAACAAACTGTTTCTTATATGCAAAGGAAAGATAAAAAATGAAGGGACATGAAGAATTCAGAAGATTAGAATTCTTCTCATGTCTATCTCCATTTTTCGGCGTAATGTGATGTTTGATCTTCATCTGCTCTTTTGACCTTAAGGATTCCACTATGCAGACTACTTGGTTGGGGTACGTGTGACTATCGTAACCAATGGTTGGAGACTCTTGGTGACATGGATCAGAATCGATCACAATGGCGTCGGTGTATACACACTCTGTCTTCTCTTAAACTAATCTCAGTCTCTGAGATTACGAATCATGATGTTTCAAACATACTGGGTTTATATACCAACCGAATAGTCCGCATCGTAACATAAAATAGCAAATAACATTTGTACAATATTTGACCAAATGTGGCTGTGAATGAGGGAGATAGTAATTAATAGAGAGGGCATAATTCAAGAATGATAAATCGCATAATAATCATTCATAAGTCAAAATGAAGCTCATAATAAGGGGAACACGAGTATGAATAGTTTAGTTATATAACAATTATACGATAAAAGTATACACATAGTATTGGTCCATAAATGGATCCCAAAAGTTACCATTCATTATGCTTATCGGGATATAACAGTTTCTATTTAAATGTCTTCACAGCTTATATTGTCTATAATATTCTACTTCTAAATTATTAATATAATGATCAATCATTTACTGTATTTCTCGTATATTGTATAACATTGTGCTTTATGCTACTTATATTGATAGATATTAGTAGTATATAACACCAATCAGTAATAGAATGCCTAATAGTGAAAAGGATTATGAAGACCAAATTAAAGAGAATAGAAAGTGAAACAGAGAAGAATTGAAATAACAAACAAAGTTGAGAAAAAAAGAATTATGTATAGGACAAGTGAAATAATGTATAGAAATAATGTATTTAATGTACCATAGCACTATGATTCATTGGTTTGCATCACTTGAGTTTGTAGTGACCTTGTCAATTATTCGCTTGTCAGTCTTGACTGTTTTTATATGAGCGTATATGTGTGTGCCCTTCTTATTCCATTAATCACATGTCTGTATCTTTATTTTGTCTGACTATAAATATTGAGTAACGCTTGACTAAAATGGAGTTGGCTTCCCAGCCATCCTCCCTGCGCGTCATTTCGCTTTGTTCTATCGCATTCAATTTACATACAAAATATATGTATTCTCGTTATTTGACTTATTTAATTCCGTTATTAACTAACGTGATTTAAGTCGACGATGATATACGAGAATAGGTGATAGCAAAAATCTCATACACTCTGAATGGAGTCACATTAACGGTTCACCACATTGGTAAGCCCGCCGACGACGAGCGCAACGCAGCAAGCTACGTCGGTGAAGGAACTTCTGCACTCTATACGTTCAACGAACAAATTCAGCGAAGCCAGCGCAATCTGCAATCCGACGCAATCAGCACAGCCTGTGCAACATGACATGGACATGCTCAAGTCGTATTATCTTATCGATACTTTGTACTCATGTCAACCATTCTCATTGATCCATTCGTCGGTTTGCTCTATTACGATTCAAATTATAATTATATGCTTATTATTACATTATTGCCAATATCATGACCGAATGTGGAATTATTAATCTTGTTCGTGCTGTCATTAAATTATGACATTTTCGCAATCATATCACTCACCGAACAAATTATCATTTTATGAAAATTCCACTCCACGTAATGACATCAAGAACTCATTGAGATATTTTTACTATTCGAAACGTGAAAATTTCCTGCTTTAAGTGAGTTCGTTCCAATTTTTTCATGTCATTTTGATCTAATATTGCATTCATTCACTTAGTCGAGGTCAGCAATTTATGTTATCACAACATACATTTTTCATTTCGAAATCGCCTACTATTATGTCTGTGGATGCTTCTAACCAGCTGACTAGAAAACATTACGTTCATTTTATCTATTCTTCCACGTGCATAACTACATGCTTCATCACTTATCACCAAAAACGTATTCAAGTACTGCAACTACTATTCTATACCCATCGCACTGTATATCAGAACATAGAGTTTAGAGCTAGTCTCTCAAAGATACACTCTTGTTCGTCACATCCAAGTCAGTCTCATACGTCGCTATCGCTAATCATATGTATTGGTATTTTTGTCATGCCTTGGTACGGTTTTGTAACAAGCGAGATCGAGCGCATCTCCCTCAAACCACACAAACCACTCTAGGCTTCATGACCAAAAAGTAATACGAATCTACGTACCTTGTCTACTCAGTCACTATTCTGTTCCTCTGGTCATTCTCCTACTAATACATATTTAACGATAACTCGGTGCATTTGTCATAACGCAGACGACAACGTCCACTGACTTCAAATTTTATGATTATTATCAATTGCAGTACAGCAACGAATATCACTCGCCGATGCAGTTATCATTTCACGACTTCACTATTATCATCCTACGAACGGGAACTACGCATTTGAATTCGAATTCACTCATCACTAGTCGATGCTATTTATTCTGCTGCGGCTCAACAGAACATATATTTCGCATATTTCACTATTCTATCAGCATCACAGACCAATTTCTGTCGTATTCTACTTTACTTATTTTCACGATTTATTTCCCTGTCATACCCACAAACAACTTATTACTATTTTCACGATGTTTTGAATCACTCATACAAACGTGTTATTTTATCGTTCAGACAGTCATAGCATTAGTACATGTTAATTTTTTTTGTACGCTCATTAATTTGCTCATATTGATATGCTAACATTTCCATTTTTATCCGCGCCTTTTCCATATTCATGTATTCTTTTACATAAGTATGACATTTTCATATGATACACTCACCCCTTATGTGACACTGCACTTTATCGAGTGTTGTACAATTTTTTTCGCTACTTATTGTTAACGTTAGCTTCATATCACTTCAGTGCTATTTTCGAAAACAGACATTTTTTTAAATGTGCTATTTTCTACGAGGGGGCTATGTAGTGTCAGTTATTATGCCAGGCCCATATACCTTATTTTAGCTTTCGGACATTCCATTCTATTCGTTCTACTTGAGTCATGTTTTGACCTTGTCAATTATTCGCTTGTCAGTCTTGACTGTTTTTATATGAGCGTATATGTGTGTGCCCTTCTTATTCCATTAATCACATGTCTGTATCTTTATTTTGTCTGACTATAAATATTGAGTAACGCTTGACTAAAATGGAGTTGGCTTCCCAGCCATCCTCCCTGCGCGTCATTTCGCTTTGTTCTATCGCATTCAATTTACATACAAAATATATGTATTCTCGTTATTTGACTTATTTAATTCCGTTATTAACTAACGTGATTTAAGTCGACGATGATATACGAGAATAGGTGATAGCAAAAATCTCATACACTCTGAATGGAGTCACATTAACGGTTCACCACAAGTTCTTATTTATAATCATATGCCTATAATAGTTGATTAGTGAAGATGCTATCATACTAAGATTGTTATTTTAATAAGTTATATATCCACTAGGTATTGTTTGGCTTTTATTTTCCCAATTGACCGAGTCCTAGAGTGAACATCCACTCTGAGATGCAGGTACATCCAGCTGACGATTCCCAAATAGGACGAAATGAGCGTCAAACTGGATCCCACTGCTTGCCACTATCTATATTGATTTGAAGTGAGTAGTTTAAGGAGGTTAATTATGAAATTATTTTAAAAGAATGAAAACGTGGTTATGGACACATTGAGCATATATATTTGAACAACACTTTAATTGATCATGAATCAATTGAAAGTAGAGCACCATGATAAACCTGAATGTATTGAAAGGCCGTTTCATCTTATTATAAGACTCCTAAACAGTACGTATCTATGATCCAGTTCAGTGCTTTCAGTTTTTCTGTGTTAAGTTTGTTTTACATTGTTCCTGCTCATTCCTTTTCTACACTTTGTATGTTGGTTTATACTACTTATTTATATTCAGTAAGCAGTTGTATGCCCAACAATTTTCAAACTTAAGTTGTAACTCAGGTTGTACTGTAACATTCTGAAATGTTCACTTATATCTTGAACGTTTATTTTACTTATCAATGTATTTGTCATTGTAATCACTGTAATTCAATTACTGTAACGGTTATCCACAGTTTTATGCATTTGTTTAAACGCAACAGTTTCCATATATTGTTTGCTCTTGATTCGAGTTTCGGTTGTTCATAAACTGTTATCAAATTTAGATTCAGCTATCGGCTGTCTTTGTACTATCGTATGTTGTAATCATTCTTTATGTTACTCTTACAGGAAGCCTTTGTTATTTTCATTCTTGAACGACGCGTTTAAATGCCTAGATACCTCACAAGTTGATGTTTGTAAAAGGACAGTGGTATTTTTCCTCGCTGAGTAAATTTCATTGTTTTGATCGTTTATTACGTATCAAGACTACTGTTTTTCACTTTAATTGAATTTATTTCAGTTAAAGTATTCGACTAAAGTATCGTTTTTACTGTTTTGTCGTTGGTACTCTTTAGTACCACTTTTTCAACTGTATCTGTTAGTACTTTTGGTCCTAGCAATCTACAGCTCTTCACTTTTTTGGTCATTTATAATTTTTTTGTTTCTGGGTATCATCGCATATTGAAAAAACCCCTCCTAAATGACCGGACAGTGTAAAAAGAGCAGTTGCCAACGTCCGGGTTGTCGTTATCCTGTTGAAAGCGGCATGCAGTGCGACGAGTGCAAAGGCTGGTACCACGAAGTTTGCACGAACTTAACGCCTGCTGCTTTCAAACGGTTCAGTAAGAAGGGTTGTGTGTGGCTTTGTCAACAGTGCTGCTCGGATGCAAACAGCTTGTTAACCGAGGCTATCTCACTGGTTGATGCTGCCAAGAAGTGTTTCAACAAGCATAGTCGGAACGCGTCAAACAGCACTCGATCTGTTGACACGCAAATCAATGTGAAGGAAACTAAGGTGAGTCCGGTGATAGATGACTCACGCCCGTCGAAGAAGGAAAGGCAGTATCCAAAGGAGTCTGCCTTAAAAAAAAGCTCAAGAAAAGCAGGGTCTTCTGTTCCCCGTCTCCTAGATGGGATCCAACAGGAAACACCTAGGAGCCGCAATCGCAAGGCTCGATCGGTTTCGAATGGTAAACATAACACGACCCCTCAGGTCGTCGACAACCCCCCAAAACCCAACACTAGTTTTGACGCAACTGCTATTGCTTCTACCAGCAGCGTTAACGAATGGGTAAAGGTTGTAAGGAAGAAAAGTATTGATATAAAAGGGAAACCTGCCCCCGTAAAAGTGGTTGAAAAATCGAAAGCTGATCATAGCGACAGATCAGCTATTTTTCATAGAATTAAGGAGAGCGATAGCTCTGAACCTAAAGCTCGTTTTGAGCATGACATTGTACTGATTAGGCAGCTGCTTAATCAACTCATGCCTCAAAATATGACTGGGGTCACCTTGCTAAAGGTGTATAGACTAGGGAGTCTAACGGACTCGAAACCAAATCATTCCAGACTGCTTAAAGTAGTATTCGGCTCTTCAAACGAACGTGACCTAATTTTACAAAATGGACACAAATTAAAGGGTTCGGGAGTCTTTATCCGAAAGGACCTACCGTTGGCAGACCGTGTAAAAAGACGGGAAGCCGAGAAAGAACTACAACATAGGTTAGACGCTGGCGAAAAGGACCTGAAAATTGTAAATTTTCGGGTTGTAAGACTTCGACAGAGAATGATGCCGAAGCCACTCTGGGTGAAGCACGAAGGCACCTAAACAGGCTTCGGATCTGTTACACCAATGCACGAAGCTTACTTAATAAGCGATCGGAACTAGGTGTACAGATTGACTCTATAAAGCCAGATATAATCGCAGTAACAGAAACCTGGCTGACACAGGCTATAGATAGTATAGAACTTGATTTCGAGGGCTTTACGTTAGTAAGGGCCGACAGAACACAAAAGCGCAAAGGAGGGGGAGTAGCTCTATTCATTAGGAATGCTATCCCATTTACCATTACCGATAGTGTATCCCATGAGAGTGGGACGTGTGAATTAGTTAGTCTTCGCTTAAAATGCAAGGGACAAGAGCTGCTGATTGGTTTGGTCTATCGCAGTCCAAGCTGTGAGGCAAATGAGATCCTGTTAAGCAGTCTCAATACTTGGTCCCAAAGTGGTCGATGTCTAATCCTAGGGGACTTTAATGCACCAATGGTAGACTGGGAAAATCTGCGAACTGAATCGCCAGAAAATTCCTTTGAGGAGGAACTAGTTGATGCGGTTATCACATGTGCCCTAGTGCAACATGTGAAAGAAGCGACTAGGTACGACCCGGACACTAAATCATCCTTATTAGATCTTATACTGACTCACTAT
>CALYCO020000221.1:0-34185 GCA_944470365.2 Schistosoma intercalatum | reverse complement strand
GACGTTGTTTACAAAGGTTTGGGAGCTGGAGAGTGTACCAATGTCACGGAATGAGTCGATAGTTGTCCCTATCTTTAAAAAGGGTTCACGTCGTTCCTGTAACAACGATCGGGGGATAAGTCTACTTCCGACTGCGTCCAAGCTATTGGCTTCCGTCATACTCCGTAGGTTGTTCAAAACCCGAGAAAGATTGACTCGCGAGGAGCAGGCTGGTTTTCGTTCTGGTCGAGGATGTATTGATCATATCTTCACCCTCCGCCAAATGTTGGAACACCGTCATACTTATCAAAGGCCAGCAATCGTAGTGTTTCTTGACATTAGGGCTGCCTTCGATTCGATGGACAGGACTGTTCTCTGGGATTGTCTATTGAAGAAGTCTGTGCCTGAGAAGTTTATTAACATCCTAAAGGCCCAAGCCATGCAATCCGCACTTAGTCAGTTGGCAATCAGTGTCCGTAGGTATGTTATGTGCTTTGCATCTTCTTAGTGCAAAGTACTTCTACAAGACTGGCAGGATTCTAATCCTGTACTCACCCTGGTTGGTGAGCAGATAGAAGTAGTCGAGAAGTTCGTGTATCTGGCGAGCTGCATAAGTGCTGGTGGTGGTGTGAGTGATGAGATCAGTGCACGTATAGTGAAAGCCAGAGCGGCTTATGCCAATCTGTGCCATCTTTGTCACCTTCGTGATGTTAGTCTGGCTGTAAAAGGTCGGATCTACAAACGCGTCGGTGAGAGCAGTTTTGCTCTATGCTTGTGAAACCTGGCCTCTCGGAGTTGAGGATGTCAGACGACCCTCTGTGTTTGATCATCGTTGTCTCCGAAGGATTGCTGACATCCAGTGGCAACACCATGTTAGTAATGCAGAGGTTCGGCATCGTGTGTTCTGGCACAGAGATGATAGTGCAATTGGTGTCACCATCTTGAAACACAGACTTCGGTGGCTTGGACATGTTCTACGAATGTCGTCCCAGAGAATTCCACGTCGTGCATTATTTGCGGACGCTGGAACTGGTTGGAAAAAGCGGAGAGGTGGTCAGTGTATGACATGGTGTCGGGGTATGAAAGAAAGCTGCAAGAGGCTGGCTTGTGTTGGTCCTTCACGACTCCCTGGCTAGGGTCCTAGAGATGGCGCGACACAGTGGCTAGAGACGTTATCAGATATGGCTCAGAATAGAAGCCAGTGGCGATCGTGCTGTAACCTTCTTTTACTTTCTTCATAAAAAAATGGTTGTATCTTCCTTAACTGAAAAATTCTTCCGATTGTACCTTTCCGTTTCCCCCATCATTACGATTATTAATATTATTATTATTATTATTGCTATTATTGGTATTATTATTACTATGACTAATACTGCACTGAGTTATCGTTCTTCTTCTGTTTTCTTATACGCTCCTTAGCTTCTTTTTTATCTTATTATTCTAATAATTTTGTGTGGCGCATATATATTTGATGCCCCCTTGTACCAATATTTATGTTTTCAATTAAAAAATAAAAGAATGCTCTCGCGGCGTACAGTCTAAATTTAACAATGGATTGTTTAGACAAACTGACGCTGTAACTGTGGGGTCGTCACTCTACGCACTTGCAGCTGACTTTTTCATTGCTAATCTCGAAAACACTGTGGTTAATAATTGATGGCTTCCATCTGTACAAGAGATACTTAGAGGAGACTTTCATTATTTGTGACAAAAATATCAATGTCAGCAACATTCTGGCCGCGTTCGATAACTCATCAGGCAATTAAGTTCACGATGGTACTAGAGTCAGCTTTGGAATTCCACTTATTAAATGTTTTGGTAAAAATGAAACCTGACGGTTCCCTACAGAGACCGATATGTGGTGTGGTCAATACACGGATTTCCAAAGCTGGGTCCCATTGAAGCAAAAGAGAAACCTGGTCTATTTTCTCTGTTCGAGGGCTAGACGCATCTGTAACGAGGATACAAACGATAACGAACTTGACAAACTACGGCAGACACTGGTTCATTGAAAAAAATCTGAAGCCAAAACAACAACGTGAAGGAATGTCCGCAGCACCAAAGAACACTCTCTTCATGATCATTCAGTTTAAAGGAGGCATTGTAGCAGAAGTTCTGAAAAACAGACTTTCAAGATCTCTGAAGAAAACGTACTACTCATTTGAACTTCTCATTATCTTTTCTAGTCGGCCTTTGATCCGAAATTATGTTGAAGATAAGCGCCCGCTTTGGACTAAATCAATGTGCATCTATCAGTTTAGTTGCTCATGTGGAGCAGGTTATATTGACCTCACAAAGCGAGCTCTTTCAAAATTCATCTCCGAACATTATCCTACTTGGCTACCCAAGTGATTACAGAAGTCAGTCAATAATAGCTCAGTCTAAAAGCATATAGTCAATTCCAGCCACCGAGCTTCACTAAATATCTCCTTCAGAATCATAAAATAACTTTTCTTTTCAAGATTGTCTTTTGAGTAAATAAGAATAAAAGAACAAACGGAACTGTGGTTTTTGAATATTCGACTTGGAGCTATAAACGGTTCAATGCACGTCAGTAACAGCTCATTTATATTGTTGTACATGATGTTAGATAGTTGGAGTTTCTGAATGAAACTAGGATACGTAAATTGTATATCTTGCTTATTAGTGCTATTAATGCGTTATCTGTGTAGTTTTGATTACTTGCGATGCCAATTTGATATTGGATATGTTAGGTTATGTTTAGGTGTATTCATGTTTGTCCATATAAGGGGAGATAACCAACTCGTGGATTAAATATCTGTACAAACCCTCACTGATTAACACTTTTATATACCTACTGTATTTTGTGTATATAATCATCATCAAGGTGCGTGAAATATTTAAATTTATCTTCTCAAGTGTTGAATAACAAAAGAAGTATTTGGGAAGAAAACCATTATTATTATCATATCATTTTGTCTTTACTCCCAAGTTTCACAACGAAAATCTGTGCAAACTAATTAAAATTGACAGTATTTTATTACGGTATGCGTACATTTGTTTGCATGAATTATTTTGTAAAACACGATATTGTAGCAGATAGTAGATAATCCTTGAATCTATATAACTTCATATATTTATATCAGCGCACAAAGTCACTCAATGTCTGGTTATCTATATCACTAGATCCAGACTTTTTAGTTAGGATCCGCGAAATAATTATAATTTGTGGTTCATGACTAACTGAATGAAATATATAAGGTATTTTTCGTTATGAGATTGTAGGTTTGCACTACTTAGAAGTGTGGGCTGAAAGAAAGCTAGGGACGGCCAAATCAAAACATGGAACCACTCCATGACGTCACTTATGATTGGACCTAGCTATATTAATAGGTACAAACTACCTTGTTAGGGTCCGTGTGATTATCGTAACCAATGGTTAGAGAGTTTGAATGATATGGCTGAAGATCTTTTGCAATGGCTCAGGTGTGTCTATTCATTTTCTTCCCCAAATCTATGAGACTCTAAATCCTTCATGGCTTAGTTCGTTTTTGTTTCACCAATTTATTTTTTTTCGAGTCGTATCTTCGATGCCTACACTTTCATAGTATCGCTGAAATTGTTACTACCTTCACTATTCCACGATTTCTCCTGACAGTCTCGTCGCACTGTGCTAATGGAGTATGGCGACTTGAATCAATGTACATACGTACCATGATATACTTTTCAACTGACTAACTTAGAAGTTCCAGATGTTTTGCTCATTCACTGTTCACCTGTTTCTAATGTTTCTCTAAATAGTGTTGGTTCACAATAGGATATATATCTCTTTCGATCAAAGCATCTGAGCATGTTTACAAACAACTCATAGAAGAATGAACATTTAGTCATGTTTAAGCTGAATTGCTGCGTGGGTTTCAGTTTAATTAAAGCGTAAGATCTAAGCTAAATATTTAGTAATTTTAAGAAAATAAATGTAAATATCACACTAACGCGCATATGCGGTTAATTCGGCCTATCAATTTTTGATAGGCTTTAGAGGTTTAAACACCATATCGGTTAGTAACTTGTGACCAGTTTTATTTTTCACTTTTTTTTCTTACAGATAAACATGAGGATTCTTTTCATATACGTATTAAATTCAAAATATCTAATTCACCAAGTGGTCAGAACCATCCAGTCAGTGTTAAAATCAAACCTCCATGTAATGGTGATAACACGCCCAATAGATTGAGTAATCCTGAAAACTCCAATGACACATGCGATTCTAATGTCATAAATAAGGACCATCCTAATAGCGTAGCTAATCGTCGTATACTTCGTAAATGTCGACAAATGTTAAGTGATGATTCGTCATCATTAAATGTTACGAATTTTAAAAATTCAAACAATCGAACAATAGCCTTGCGAAAACGAATGCAAGATAACTTTATGGATTCGGGAAACTGTAATAAATCCCCATCAGTGCATTCTAATTCTTGCAAAACGAATAACAATAAATTAAAATATACACGTAGATATTCACTTGATAAATTAAGTCACAATATGAATGTTTTACACGATCACACTGTAACACATGTGAAATCCCAACTAACACCAACTCAGTTTGGATTGAATGATAAAAGATTTCCTACATACACATGTCATTACCAACCTGTGGACGTGTATACAGAAAGCAGTGCAACCCAACTGAGTGAATCAAACTTGTCTGATCCTCATACAGGATATAATAAAGCACCGGTACCGTTCGCACTTACACAATATTTGGGTAAGTAGATATTCTCCTCAATTTAACCGTTGAAATCTCTTTCTCTATAATTAATTACTCTAGATTTTACATTACATGATTTTATAGGTTAGTTAATATACCTATCCTATTAAGGTTGCTGACGCTCATTTCCTCTATATCTGACTCCAATAAATGATATCCTGTTAACTGAGTATTTAAGGTAGGCTAAATCTCCTAGTACAATTATGGATTTACTCGAGATTATTCAGGAGCCTGAACACCAGTTGTACAGGTATTTTTTCATTGTTAAACATAAATAGAATCCACGAGCGTACAGCGAGCAAGCACACTGTGAAACCACGACAGTATATGTGAGTGTGTGTGTGTGTGGTTTGGGTGTGTGTGTGTGTGTCAAGAATCCATATAAATGTTTGAGTGTGAATCAAGTGTGGATAAATTATTGAGTATCTGTATGTTACAACCAATAGGAGAATAGATTGAGGTTGATGTGCAGACACGCGCTCAATCATACACACACAGAAATTAACATAGTGAATTAAGTGTGTGAATTACAGTGAGTAGACAAATGATACAAGGACGAAACGGCCGTCCAGTGCTTCCAGGTTTTCAATGGTGGTCTAGCTTCAACTGCCTCATGAGTTCAATCTGTGAAAATTTCTAAAAATCTCCACAAAACACATTCTGATAAAAATGATACAATAGTTGAATGGGCTTGCTACAAGGTTATTAATAAATATCGTCGTATAGTGATTTGCATCATAATATTCATTTTTGTTATCGATTGCTAATGAATCTGTTGTCTTGAGTGCTGTTAAAGGTATGTGGGCGGTAATCACTTCCTGATTGTCCATACAGTGGAAGGCTTCTCCTGGAGATTCCTGAAGAGGAAATTAGATTAAAGGTCGTCTTAGTGACCTGAAAGTGTGATCGCAATGTCCAAGAAATAACTGCTTGAGGTCGGTTACACACGACCTTTTTGTGGGTAATTTTCGTGTTAGCTCCGTACTTGTTGAGACCTTACCGCTGGAGACGGATATCCGTGGGATAAGGCGAGATGTGCATTATTAGGGTCGACCTTTTCTAACCCTACTCCTCCTTGTGTGAAGGCAGCATCGTTGTTATGCTGGTTTTCTGAGGGAAATAGCTTCTTGCCGTCAAACCTTTGTATAGTCAGCAGTACGACTTCGCCTTCGGACTTTAGTTTGCCGCTTTTAATTTTACCGTTCTTCAACCGACCTGTCTGGCATGGTAGGACCTTGATGAACTATTGTTCCAGCCAGTATAACTCGATTGGTTCACCACGATAGGCAAGCCCGACCACCACATCAAGGTAGCTAAGGAGCTGATTATTCTGTTTACTCTCAAACTCAAACTGATGGTGCAATATTAACTTCTTTTTTTACCGTCAACGTAACTACAGGGAAAACTGAATGGAGTTACGATAAAGGATATTTATACCATCGTTAAATATATGGTGAGATTATTTACTAATTATGGATTGGAAAATGGGTAAACTATTACTTAAACATGTCTTCCTTGAAGGCTTGTCAGTCTACACAAATTTCAACAGTTAGCCATTATCAACGTACAATCTGGGGAAAGTGTGTATTTCCCCAAGTTAACATGTTAGCACGACGAGATGGAAGTAAGATGAATACCAAAAGAGATCAAAATAATATAGGAAGAATGATATTAGGAGTGACTGGACATTAGGTATATAGAACAAAAAGGAAAAGCAGAGAGGTGTTGTGTATGATTGTGTACTGGAATTCAAGATCAAGAGGACGATTAGGGGTGAATACATCTGCTTCGTTGTGAACAATTTTGAACCATTGACAGGAGTTATTGCATGGACATCAAACAGGTAGTCTGCACCTACAAAAACGGATCAAGCCAAAATTAATTGACTTCATGAACTGATGAAATCTCTTGATTTGGCTATCCATAGTTTTCTTTCAATCTACTCCTACACCAGTAAACATCGCTCATCGAACGAGGCGGTTGTTAGACATACGTGACACACCCTAAATTTCTCAGTCAATGAAGATTTACAACTTCACCAATCTATTTGCGTAGTACCTATAACTAACTTCATCATTCACTCCATAAAACACGAACAGTGTTTAGAGGTTAGCTATGATCAAAAACCTACAGCCTACACAGATATCGTTATCCGTATGGTGAGCTGGGATGCCATAAGACTCACCTAAGTATTTCTCAGTCTGACACAGTTTACCACCTTGGATGTTAAAATCACTTGTTGAGATTATCACTCCTGAGCTCCTGTTTTTTTCTGAAGTAGATTATGCAGTTTCCTGTAAAACTCATTTCCATCGGAGCCGCAGTTAGTAGGGCTTTAGGTAGAAGTGGCACGTGTATATCTATCTCACAGACTTCTTACTATTCCAGTGAGACAGACCAGATATAAGCGGCTGCCAGTAGGAATCTAATCAAAAAGTATCTGTTTATCTTTCGAACTTAGTGCCACATATATACCGGCAAATCACGAGAATTTACTGTCGCGTCCGCAAATGCACGTGAAATAATTCGCGTTGGCTCTCTATACTGGCTAGTTCAGGTCAAGTTGATGACCATGCTGGGATCCTCAATATGTTTCGGTTATATCTAGAGCTTAGATTCTTAATATACTGCTTATGACTTGAGCACTCGAACTCTTGAACACTCCCAAGTCGCAAATGAGAAAACAGAAAACAAGTGAAAGGAGTGTTATTCCAAACAGTGTCAATTATAGTGAAAATTCCCATTTTGCCATTTGGTAAATAAAGAAGAAGCGGATTGAGCGAAGAAATTTCTTTCCAATTAGTTTTTCATCATGGCTCTACACTAATATATATATATATATATATATATATATATATATATATATATATATATATATATTTATATGATTTACAATAATGATATAATACTCATCGAGTGGATACGTTACGTAATAATTACATAATGACATTTAAACTAACATTGAGTAATTGGAAGAAAGAGAATTATTAATAATCAAAGTAATTTATACGAATATTCGTCAAGATTAGAACGAATAGTTTGACAGTAATTGAGCGCCGAGTATAGAGAAGTCATTATATGTGAAAATTATATTTGAAATATTCTCAGCGATTGAAATTTAACTAATTCCAACGTTTCGTCCAGACAAGTTAGCTGGACGAAACGTTGGAATTAGTTAAATTTCAATCGCTGAGAATATTTCAAATATAATTTTCACATATAATCAAAGCAATTATTCAAAATCAAGACGTTGCTATATTGCGTAATATATGAAAAAGAGAGAAAGAACTGAATTTTTTAATGGATGGTCAATAGAATACTAGTTACGTAAGAATCAAGAGATGAATGTTGAGAAGTTCTAAAGTTCAAAAGTAACAAACAAAAGTAAAAAAACAAAAAAACAAGTGGAAGAAGTATACAAAATAGTTAATTTAAATGTCATTATGTAATTATTACGTAACGTATCCACTCGATGAGTATTATATCATTATTGTAAATCATATAAATATATATATATATATATATATATATATATATATATATATATATATTAGTGTAGAGCCATGATGAAAAACTAATTGAAAAGAAATTTCTTCGCGCAATCCGCTTCTTCTTTATTTACCAAGTGTCAATTATGGTACAAAACTGCCAGGTAAGGGAAGCTACACGTAATGATTCTGGAATATTCTTCCAAAAGATGATTGGATGGAATATCTTCAGCTTTTCTTGAGCTTCTTAGAGCTTCCTCGAGTTCACCTGTGGACTGTACTCACAGTTTCGTAAACACTATGGATCAGGAATACAAGACTCTAGTACCTTAGCTAGTGACACCTGTCGTCCGATTTAACATAGGGTTCGGACTTTGAAAGCCCCAACATGTATTTTGAAGTAGGATTTCAAGAGATCTGGGGTAGCATTCTGTAGACTGCAATTGTTAGCATCGGTGGGACATATGAAAGAAGTCAAGGACAGAAGATGAAGGTATATGGTGGAACTAGTAGAACTCTTGTGTAATGAAGATAGGGTTTGATTATGAAAAAGGCAATCTTGTGTGCTGTTAGAGGCATGAGGGCGATCATCACTTGTCACGTCCACATTGTCACAGTATACTTTACTTAAGGTCTTAGTAGTAGCTTACTCCTAATTACTAAATTACCTAGATTAGTTTGATAGGTTTAAACACCTTTAGTATTGTGTCTGCTTCCGTTGTAATAGGGAGCAGGTAGACAACCGATAAGTTGGATAAACGAATTAAATGAAAGCCAAGTATACATATATTTAACAATACCTTGAACCAAACCATAGTATCTATAGCTAATGCGACGAGATCATCAAAAAACACAAAACCATCCATGAGCATGGCTGTTCAAAGTTCACAATCATTTATAAGAGTGGATACAAAATAGTCAATCATACTTCAGTTATATACTTTACCGTCAAGCGCTCCTCAGATATCCTCTTATCACTACTCAAAAAGATAGATGTATGGTCTATATGAATAAAATGTAACACTATAAGAATCCTGAAAAGGCAACTGAATCGGAAGTACTCTTTATCACTTGGGAGCATAGCCGTAGTGCCAAAGAGATTACTACCGGTAACGGCTTTTCTTCAAGTGGTTTTAGATAAGTTACCTCTGTACTGTTAAGGCGTTAACGTTGACGACGAAGTTGTGTGTTTATTTATTTATTTATTTATTTGAACACAAATATTGGTACAAGGAGGCACCAAATAGATATGCGCCATATAAATCATTCGATTTGTGTGTGAGCTGTGATACTACCCAAGTGACCAGACCGAAGCAGGTGGTTTTCTTAAGGAGCCACACCCGGAGCCTTCGACTTAAAGATCTGATCCACAAGGCAGTGGAGCAACGTCAGAAGATGCAGTCACATGGTAGCCGGTGACCAATAACTGGTTCATACTCCATTTGTTTCGTCAGGATACTGGAGCCCATGTGCACCACTGGTTTGTAATCAGGGTTTTCCAACTCTCCTATGTGAATCTTCCATATCCATCAACTCGGTTAAAGCTCAGAAGTTGGCTTTTCGTCTTTTTAATACCGTAAACAACATGAATGCCGCAAGATGGTAGTGATTGTGACTTCCGTGACAGTGGCTGTATACGTGTGGTCATGTGAGAGCATTTGGAGAGGGAGAGCTAACTCCTCACTCGACCATACCAGGGCATTTGTGTATATCTTCCCTAGTCCCCTCCGGTCTTTGTAAGAATTTCGTGTTCCTGAAGGTTTATTTATTTATTTATTTGAACACATAAATATTGGTACAAGAGAGCGCCAATATATATGCGCCACACAAAACAATGGGAATTCGAAGAGAAGTAGAAAGAAAAAAAACTAAGGAACGCAAAAGAAAAAGAGAGTAATGACGAAGAGGTACAATCAGAAGAAATCTTTCAGGTAAAGGAGACACAACCATTTTTTATGAAGAAAGTAAAAGAAGGTTACAGCAGGATCGCCACTGGCTTCTATTCTGAGCCATATCTGATAACGTCTCTAGCCACTGTGTAGCACCATCTCTCAGACCCCAACCAGGGAGTCGTGAAGAACCAACACAAGCCAGTCCTTTGCAGCTTTCTTTCATGCCACGACACCATGTCATGCACTGACCACCTCTCCGCTTTTTCCAACCAGTTCCAGCGTCCGCAAATAATGCACGACGTGGAATTCTCTGGGACGACATTCGTAGAACATGTCCAAGCCACCGAAGTCTGTGTTTCAAGATGGTGACACCAATTGCACTATCATCTCTGTGCCAGAACACACGATGCCGAACCTCTGCATTACTAACATGGTGTTGCCACTGGATGTCAGCAATCCTTCGGAGACAACGATGATCAAACACAGAGGGTCGTCTGACATCCTCAACTCCGAGAGGCCAGGTTTCACAAGCATAGAGCAAAACTGCTCTCACCGACGCGTTTGTAGATCCGACCTTTTACAGCCAGACTAACATCACGAAGGTGACAAAGATGGCACAGATTGGCATAAGCCGCTCTGGCTTTCACTATACGTGCACTGATCTCATCACTCACACCACCACCAGCACTTATGCAGCTCGCCAGATACACGAACTTCTCGACTACTTCTATCTGCTCACCAACCAGGGTGAGTACAGGATTAGAATCCTGCCAGTCTTGTAGAAGTACTTTGCACTAAGAAGATGCAAAGCACATAACATACCTACGGACACTGATTGCCAACTGACTAAGTGCGGATTGCATGGCTTGGGCCTTTAGGATGTTAATAAACTTCTCAGGCACAGACTTCTTCAATAGACAATCCCAGAGAACAGTCCTGTCCATCGAATCGAAGGCAGCCCTGATGTCAAGAAACACTACGACTGCTGGCCTTTGATAAGTATGACGGTGTTCCAACATTTGGCGGAGGGTGAAGATATGATCAATACATCCTCGACCAGAACGAAACCCAGCCTGCTCCTCGCGAGTCAATCTTTCTCGGGTTTTGAACAACCTACGGAGTATGACGGAAGCCAATAATTTGGACGCAGTCGGAAGTAGACTTATCCCCCGATCGTTGTTACAGGAACGACGTGAACCCTTTTTAAAGATAGGGACAACTATCGACTCATTCCATGACGTTGGTACACTCTCCAGCTCCCAAACCTTTGTAAACAACGTCGTCAATTCCTTAGTCAAAAAGTCACCACCATCTTTAAAAAGAGCCGGTGGTAAGTCATCTGGGCCAGGTGATTTGTAACGCTTCAAGAGTTGGAGTTCCTTGCGGACTTCCTCCTCATTTGGTGGATCAGTCGTCACCGGCCATGGAGGGCAGGACAGTCTGACCGATGTTGCCGGAGCAGCAGGCCAGTTGAACTGCCCTTCGAAAAATTCTGCCCATCGTCCAAGACGTCGGTGGATGTTAGTGATTGGCATCCCATCATCCTCGCAGATTGTTTCACTCACACCAGACTTCTTGCTGCTAGTGGCTCGGATGAGTTGGAAGAGCTTCCGGTAGTTACCAGATGCAGCTGCTGCTTCCAGCTCATTAGCACGCATCGACCACCAGGCTTCTCGGTCCTTACGCAAGCTTTGCCCGATTTCCTTACATAGCATCCTTCGTTTATGGTCAAACTCACGGTCACCCGGAGTAGACCGACGGGCTTCAATTAGTTGTAAGGAACCTGCAGAAACCCAGTGCTTAAAAGCGGGACGTTTCGCAAACCCACAACTGACTGTTCCCGCCATTTTCATGGCGTCATGCAATTGCAACCAATGCTCATCTATACTTTTCGGTGGAGTGGTAGCTAGCCTAGAGGCTAGCTCAGTTCGATACTTACTTGCAACAGAAGTTGCAACCAGCTTGCTAACATCAATCCGTTGATGGCGTTCACTTCGTTGTCCACTGAAAAGTAAGGTAAGATTGGCGCAGACCAAGACATGGTCAGAGTCCAGATAGGTACTCCAAAAGGAGCGGCAGTCTTGTACACAACCACGCCAGCGGTAGCTGATCGCGATGTGATCAATCTGAGTCCAGGCTTGAGATGCAGAGGGAGGACGCCAGGTGGCACATCGGCGATGACTGTGCCGAAAGTTAGTGCTAGCCAGAAACAGGTTGTGGTCTGTGCAAAGTTGCAGTAGACGGTCCCCGTTATCTGACCTGCGACCAACGAGTCCCCATCGGCCACCTAAACGACTCTCTTCTGTGCCTAGACGCCCGACCTGAGCATTCAAGTCTCCGGCTAGTACTACAATATCTGTCGAACGCACTTTCTGGAGAAGAACTGATAACTGGTGGTAAAACTCATCCTTGATTGCATCCGGGCTGCAATCTGTCGGGGCATAGGCGGAGATGACGAAAAGACATCTTTTCTCACGCCGATTTCTTTCCTGAAGGTTCTGATTGTCTGAGGGTAACATCCTACTTCCGCCACACTTCTATACAATCGGTAGTACCGCTTTGCCTTCGGACCATGAGCTTTCTGCTCACCATTCTCGAATCGACGTTCCTGGCATAATAGGATTTATAGAAACAAGTATTCTAGCCACTATAATTCGAATGGGTTACCATGGAGAAGCTGTAGAAGAGGTGAAAATTCTTTACACACTTGGAGAGTATCATTGATAAACAAGGGCGATTCGATGCACATGTGAAGGCACGGATCGGGAAATCAAGGGCAGCATTACTATAATTGAATACGTATGACTCAAAACGACTCAGCCAACACCAAAGTCAAGTTTTTCAATGCAAACGTCGGTAGAATTTTATTATACGGGGTTTAAACTTGAAGAACTACTACAACCATCAATATAAAGGTACAAGTATTTATAAACAGGTTTCTACACAAGACATTAAATCCATTGGACAGGCACTGTCAGCAATAACTTATTGTGGCAGAGGAAGATCACCCCTCCGTTGAAGGGGAAACTAAGAAAAGACACCTGGGTTGATAGGACACATCGCGGTAATAATCAAACTGCATCCCAAAGCACGCCCTTACTTGGAATCTTGAAGGCAAAAGGAATGGAGATAGATCAAGAAACACGTAGCTTCGGTAATTGGAGATCGACATCAAAAGAATAGCGCTTGGGGACGACTTGTAAGAAGGTCTAAGGTCGGAGTAGGTTGGAGAATGCTGGTCGGTGACCTATGATTCACGGGTGTTAACAGGAGTAATTAAGGGTCACTGTGATAGGCAAATCCGACTATCATGTGAAGGTTGATGCTACGGTCTGATATATTCACCAACCTAATAATGTCCTTGAAATGAAAGGTTTCTTTGAAGTAACTTCATGTGATTATCAGATTAAGAGGCTATGTCCTTAATGAATGTTTAGAATTGAAGAGGGATAGCGAAATCGGGCAACTCAGATTAATTCTATTCTTAGATGGGAAGTTCGCCATTATCCCTTCCGATGACATTTGCTACAACAATGCTCTTTATTTGGGCAGAACCTTTTATAATGGCAACCGCCACAAGACCAACATGGGGATGAGGGCTGATTGTCTGTGTGTGATAGTTTTCTTGGGCATGAATCTTTCTTTCCGCTTACAGCATGAACGTATGGCAACTGGCCATTATTTTCAACCATGGAAGTGTCATGCTTTAGGTTTACCAATCTCTGGCACTCTGTATTTACTTATTGTAGTGCCATATTCGGGCATTGTTCAATTTTACTCAAAATTCTGGTTCTAATATCAGCATCTTCGGGAGATTGGAGGCTGCACACAAACGCGAGACACTTAAACTGATCTTTTGTCATTGCTGATAGTTTGAAGCGCTCACATTCACAGTTTACCAGCCCCGCATGATTCACACAGTCATCATCACCTGCCTTTGTTATCTTAAGATATTGGTAACGAATATTAAACAAGGATGACTGTTCAGCAAAGATTTGCAACAAAATTTCAATCGTTGCATCAAAAGAAAAATCTCGTGGATTCTGTAGAAGGATAAAGTTACTGTAACGTTCATGTTCAACCGTTCCAAGTTTTCGTAAGAGTATTCTGACCTTAGCGGCGTCATCGAGTTTTTTGAGGTCGACCTTAGACAAATCTTCATATTTCTTGAACCAGGGTTCAAAAGTAATGCCAGCCGAACCTTCGGAGTTAAATTCATGGATGAAATTAATGATGCGGTCAACAAGAGATCTGAAGGGATCATCTGTAACTTCTTTTTGATTCAGGTTCATTTTCTGGGTTAGCGTCTCTATCATGCGAATCTGGAACTGCTCGAAACGTTTTTTTGACGTTCCAGCAAGGCTTCAAATTGTTCAAAGGTAAATGACATCTTGATGCGATAACTCCGTCGCCGGTTGATATATTTTGAAGTTTGTTTTCTTGATATACCGCGTATAACTGAGCACTAGAACACCAAAACCCTTCCAAGTCGCAATAAGAAGACAGAAGACTAATGAAAGGAATATTATTCCAACAGTGTCAATTATAGTACACAATTGTCAGGTATTTATAGTTTTTAGTAAAAATAAAGTTATCTTTCTCAAAAAAAAGTTATCTATGTCTGTATTTAATTGGTCTGTATCCTTTATTTCTTCACATTGTTGTGTATCTATGTATGTGGCGCACACGTTTTTCGGTGCCTAGTTGTACCAGATTTTTATGTTTATTAAATAAAATAAATCGATCAGTGTTTAGATATCTTGTTTTGGGGATTATCCAATACTTGGATAGCTAAATGGTAATGCTTACTGAATATTACAGGTTAAAATCAGTTTCTTTATGATTTGCAGACCCTCTTTCTTGATGAGTGGCAATAATCAAGATACTTAGGTGTAAAGGTTATTATCTATTCTGTATATGCACTTAATGCCAAGTCTATTTATAAGCCATTACAGTGATTGTAAATTCAACTAGTATATAGGTCTTTTCTACCATGGTTAACAGTTCCCAGTGTTAGTTGTATGTTGTAGTATTATGAATGTGGAGCGATTGACTATCGGTTAAAGCATTCAGCTTTCTATCAGTTGTTCAAAAATTCGATCCTCACTCCATGTACTTCCATTGGTCAATTTGTGTATTATCACTAGCCCTCAAGTAAACACAGTCGCTCAAAACTGTGTAATTGAACCTGTACTCTGTAAATAAATTATGGAGTAATATGAAAATAGCTTTTCAGTGCTACCTCACCCTTCTAAAATTACTCACTAATGATACAAATCGTCATTGAATCATAATTTTGTTATCTGTTGAAATGGCTATGATTTGTTCTTCTCGAAAATATTTGATTATATTTCACCAAGTAGCCTACACGCTCTTAAAGTTTTGTTCATAGATTCTATCAATGTTTCACCTGAAATCATATACTTTCTCCAATTTCATGTGAATGACTACCTTGTTGCGTTAGATTATTTTACAGTTTGTGATTTATTTATAAATTTTGCGCGTAGGAAATATGTGGTGTATAAATAGTAGTTGAATAAATGAATTTTCTGTATTTAGTTTTATGAATTGTTAAGTGTAGGCTTCCTTATGCTCTAAATTTGTCACTATTTAATGTATTCATTTCAAACGTTGTTAGGTTGTTAAACATTTTGATGTTCCCGTTATTAGTAGGGTTTCTTGTTTTTCTTTACTTCGTATATCCTCTTAATTTTATGTAATTTGTTACTACAGCTAAAGTGTCGTGAAGATGTCAATTCAAGTCTTGAAACCATAGATGTAGTTGACAGTCGTTTCAAAATGTGTTCTCTAGTGAATCAAAAACACATATTTATTTATTTGAACACAAAATATGTTTTATAATTCAAATTGGATTTATCAGTTCTACTATTGAAATTTTCCAAATATATACTCGTGCTGTTGACGAGTGTTTTTTGCACAGCAAGAATACCCGAGTGAGACTATCTATGATACTTCATATCTTTAATTTCATACAAGTCCTTCCTATTTTTAATCCGAACAAATCCATTTTCGCTTTTAGAATTGACTAAACAAGCATTTATGGACCATTTTGCCATGCTACATTCCCCCGCCTACGCATCAACAATTCAATCAGAACTTGAGCGCGAATACAATCGACAAGCTGAGTTATTAAAACACACAAAAATTTTGGAACAGTCTATCGCTAAATTGCATTCAGATGGGACAGATTTATTAAATCGGTTCACAAAACGCGTAAGTTTATTTATGCATTCTAATGATAATATACTTACTTTTAATTTGAATGGTGACTCTTTGATCTTCACATTCATTTGAATAGTTTATGTCCGTTATTAACAATTACCGACATTTCTTTGAAGAAGCTAGTCATTAAGTTTTATTGGAAAACAGTGATCTGTAAATTATGAAACCGTACTTAAAGACAAATCCTATTTTAGATCGTTAGCGAATAGTTAGACTTGTCATCGATACTGAAATGAATTGGTTGCATTCATTCTGTGCAAATGATTTTATTTGGTGATTCAGACTAAATGTCGGTTAACCTATTTTACTTGAATTTATGTTCTCTACTTATGATTGACTTTCTTTCTTATGCCATAGTAGTCTGTGTATATACCGTTCATTGCATAATTATGTTATACAGTAATGGTAAATTAATATAACGGTTGGTTTTCCACGTTTACACGTATGGGACGTTAATTTACCTTAGACGAATATCTACACTAGATTCCCTCCCAATGTCTGTTCTACAGGACTTCAACACAACTCAGATCAAGAATACGTGACTAGCCTGACTAGAACGTAAATATATTTCCACACCAAAACCCGACACAATCCAACAGCAATGAGCAATCAATAATAATCACTATAAGGATAGAAGAATATATAATTCATCTGACACCTGTCAGACTGTCTGCATTCTGACTAAGCAGACAACCAATCATTATCATTCTCGCCCACACATCATAAAAAAATCATGTTTCATCAATATTATTTTATTTTATGTTCTTCATTTTCTATGTATTTGAATGGTATTCGCCAATCATATTACCAGTATCCTCGCGATTATCTTTTTCATTAAGAAGTAGTAGTTGTTATTGTTGCGACTTTACAAATATATTTTTTCTATTTTATTATAGTAAGAAGCGTTTAACGTCAATGATTATATAACATTCATGATTAATGACAAATTTTTTCCATCAATGCTATCCCTATAAAACATTCTCGTCTCATTATATATATATATATATATATATATATATCTTCTTTTTTAAAGAACAAGCGAAAGGAAAAAGAAACCAGCCACTAAAATGCCTCTAGTTGCATTATTTACTGTTTAGCGTCGTGTTGTGTCCTCTTTGTGAAAGCACATGAGTAACTTATTCACTTAACGTGGGTACTTAGAAAAATACATATGAAATCGGAAAACTTTGCTGCAATAATTATACATTTGGGTACTAAGATTTTCAAAAGTTCGATCTCATTCTCTATCTTAGTAGCCTTGAATGATAATGCTCGTGGATGCACTTAAGAAAAACACTTTTATGGATTATTGCATTTGTTTGAACTTTTGCTTTCACCTACCCTATGGCTTCGGAGTGTCATTCATGAGGTCGTGGTACATCTAAATGCGACAATAATAATAATAATAATAGGAACTAAAGTTCGCTATTACACATGTCTTTCAAAATGTTATATTGTAACGTTCAGCATTAAGTAGATTTGAATCCAGCCTGAAGGTACATTGTTTACTGCGGGAATATAGAAAGTAGTGTGTGAATAAGAATTTCAACGAAAACATAACGAAATAAAAAGTAAACCGAAGACTTAGTAAGTACGTTAAATACATTTACATTTGATTGTAATAGGGGTCAACAGCAATTAACAGTATCACAAATGTAAGATTAAGATAATCTGATAATCTAAATAGGGAGCTAGAAGCGCAAGGTTTCAAATACGTTACTAAATATTTTGAATAATTTTACTTCTAATTATTCTTTGCCACCACATTTGTTTCAGAGTGATTATTTTTGTTGTTTATTTTCAACTTCTTACCTTGAAAAAACAAAACAGCTAGGTATCCTAATCACCACACCGGCTGCATTTTTCTCTCAAGCTCGAAGGTTAATCAAACAGCATCATGTTTTGGAGGAGAAGATTGCTGAATTTCGAAGGCAGGTACGTTCTTCACAGTATGCATGGATGTAGTTATGTGGTCGTTATGTTTACAATTTTCATAGCCATTTTATTTTTCACATACAATTCATCAACCTTCAACCATTAGATTGCCAGTTCTAATCTATTCTACGTAAATCGGTTTTGAATAGTCAGGCAGTGTTACCAACCCTCATAAATTAAACTTCGACTCAAAGCTGAGTACATGTTATATCTTGAAGTTTGTTTTCTTGATATACCGCGTATAACTGAGCACTAGAACACCAAAACCCTTCCAAGTCGCAATAAGAAGACAGAAGACTAATGAAAGGAATATTATTCCAACAGTGTCAATTATAGTACACAATTGTCAGGTATTTATAGTTTTTAGTAAAAATAAAGTTATCTTTCTCAAAAAAAAGTTATCTATGTCTGTATTTAATTGGTCTGTATCCTTTATTTCTTCACATTGTTGTGTATCTATGTATGTGGCGCACACGTTTTTCGGTGCCTAGTTGTACCAGATTTTTATGTTTATTAAATAAAATAAATCGATCAGTGTTTAGATATCTTGTTTTGGGGATTATCCAATACTTGGATAGCTAAATGGTAATGCTTACTGAATATTACAGGTTAAAATCAGTTTCTTTATGATTTGCAGACCCTCTTTCTTGATGAGTGGCAATAATCAAGATACTTAGGTGTAAAGGTTATTATCTATTCTGTATATGCACTTAATGCCAAGTCTATTTATAAGCCATTACAGTGATTGTAAATTCAACTAGTATATAGGTCTTTTCTACCATGGTTAACAGTTCCCAGTGTTAGTTGTATGTTGTAGTATTATGAATGTGGAGCGATTGACTATCGGTTAAAGCATTCAGCTTTCTATCAGTTGTTCAAAAATTCGATCCTCACTCCATGTACTTCCATTGGTCAATTTGTGTATTATCACTAGCCCTCAAGTAAACACAGTCGCTCAAAACTGTGTAATTGAACCTGTACTCTGTAAATAAATTATGGAGTAATATGAAAATAGCTTTTCAGTGCTACCTCACCCTTCTAAAATTACTCACTAATGATACAAATCGTCATTGAATCATAATTTTGTTATCTGTTGAAATGGCTATGATTTGTTCTTCTCGAAAATATTTGATTATATTTCACCAAGTAGCCTACACGCTCTTAAAGTTTTGTTCATAGATTCTATCAATGTTTCACCTGAAATCATATACTTTCTCCAATTTCATGTGAATGACTACCTTGTTGCGTTAGATTATTTTACAGTTTGTGATTTATTTATAAATTTTGCGCGTAGGAAATATGTGGTGTATAAATAGTAGTTGAATAAATGAATTTTCTGTATTTAGTTTTATGAATTGTCATGTATAGGCTTGCGTATGTTGTTTGTTTATTTGTTGGAAGTGATTCCTAAAATATTAGTTTTTTTAGACGCTTATTTTCTGTGTATCTGAATTCAATAAATGGTATCCCGTTCACTAAGTATTTAGCGCTGTTTTTATTTTTTAGTATAATCGTGGATATCCTGGAGATTGTTCAAAAGTCTGAACATCAGTTGTAAAGATATTTTATTCTTAAAAAAGTCTACCACACAAGGAAACGAGTTAGAGTGTATGTGTCTGTGTGTATGTATGTATTAAAAACCGATATGCATTTTTGAATGTTAATTCGTTGTGGATAAATTATTGATTTTCTATGTATTACATCCAATGGGAGAATAGATTAAAGATTGATGTGCAGACAAGCGCTCAATCAGACTCACACATAATTTTACCTAGTGGATTAAGTGTCTAAATTTCAGTGAGCAGACAAATAATACAGTAGTTGAGTGGGCTTTTATATTATGGCATGACTTTCCTTTGTTGTGCTATTATTTTTTATCAAAGTAAATTTTCGTTGTGATTGTTATTTTTATCAAACATTCTTTACTTTTTATAATCTAATGTAATTTTAAACTTTTTCACTAGGACGTCTGCTATTTTATTTGGACATGCAATCTTCCCGAGCTTATTATAAAGACAACCGTATTTTTTGGTTAGCAACTAGAGGTTTAGAAACTTTTTCTGAGTCATTCATGGTATTCTTGTTCTGTATATCTTTTGTTTGTAGAGGTCATCTAAAACACTGGTCACTTGAAAATTGAATCTATTACAATACGAGCATAATGTTTATTTAAAATGATCCACGGTTGTTAGCCTTATTATGTTGCTTTTCCTAGCATAAAGTTAATCAATATTATCCATTAGCAAGTTTTATTTCTGATCTTAACAACACAAATTCAACAATCGACTTGTACTGGAAGTATATCAGCATTCATCTAAGGGTAATAACATGTGATTGTAACTAGAGGCTTAATCTTTCAAATTTCCAAATCTTCTAAGCACAATTAATCCAAAAGTTTCCTACCAGATGTTAGTGATATCACTATCTGATCATTCATACATTAACCGTAGTAGTGTTCAGGATAATTCTTATCTTCGTTGATGAAGTTCAACAAATTTTTATTGGTATACAACTTGTCGGTGGTCGGAATCACAGAAACCTATTGGATCCAAGCTGCACAGAAAAGATTACATTGAAGAGAGAGGTGCTACTTTACTCTGGTCACGAGGGAGAAAATACTCCTCACACGCAGGGAGTTGCACTGATGCAGTCCAAAGAAGCACGAAACTCACTTTAGGGATAGGAATTTCATGGACCCAGGATCATCAAATCATTGTTCTAAAAAAAGAAAGAAGGAATCACAATTAATTTTAGCCAAATTAATGCATCAACCAATGATACCATCGACGACGATAAAGATCAGTTTTACGAGAGGCTGCAATCGATCGCAGCGAAGTACTCAGAAAGGACCTGACCATTTTGATGGGAGACCTAAACGTCAAAAGCCGGGATGGACATCATCAGGTAAGAATATATCATGAAATGACATGAACTGGGAGAGGAAAACGGGAATAATGTGATATTTGCAAATCTATGTACATTCAACGTGTTAGGAAGTACTGGGCCGCAAGAAACATCATCGTAAGGAATGGATCTCCATGGCAACCCTGGACAAGATTCAAGAAAGCAAGAACTAGAAGAAAGCAATTAACAACGACCGAACAAGAGCAGAGGCAATCAAGGCACAAGCTGAATACGCAGAAGCAAACAAGCAAGTGAAGTGAAGCATTGGAGTTGACAAGCAGAACTATGTGGAAGATCAAGAAGTGACAACGGAAAAAACCGTAAGAGAAGGAAATATGAGACATCTGATAGATCAATTACAAGTGAGGACCGGCGTCAGAAAAGGCTTCTTACTCTTATCTTTTTTATTTTCTCTGGTGGTTGACTGGATACTTACTTACGCCTGTTAACCCTCGCAGAGGAGCATAGGCCGCTCATCATCACTCTCCACCCAACCCTGTCCTGGACAGTCCTTTCCAGTTGTCATTCATCCTTTTCATATCTGCTTCTATTTCCCGATGTAATGTGTTCTTCGGTCTTCCTCTTTTCTGTTTCCCTTCTGGATTCCAAGTTAGGACTTGCCTCGTGATGCAGTTTGGTGATTTCCGTAATGTATGTCCTATCCACTTTCATCGTCTTCTCCTAATTTTCTCTTCAATTGGAAGCTGGTTTGTTCTCTCCCACAGTAAGTTCTTGCTGGTGGTATTCGGTCAACGCATATCGAGTATTTTGTGTAGACTGTTGTTTAGAAATACTAGTGCATTTTCGATGATGGTTGTGGTAGTTCTCCAAGTTTCAGTTTCATACAGTGGAACTGTTTTGACGTTCGTATTGAAGATTCTGACTTTGATGTTGGTTAACAGTTGTTTTGAGTTCCATATGTTCTTCATTTGTAGGAATGCGGTCATTACTTTGCCAATCCTCGCCTTTACGTATACATCCGATCCTCCTTGTTCGTCTATGATGCATCCCAGGTACGTGAAATATTCTACATCTTCCAGAGTTTCTCCATCAAGTGTGATGGGTTTGGTGTCCTCCTTGTTGTATTTGAGGATCACGCTTTTTCCTTTGTGTATGTTGTTGCCTACCGATGCAAAGGCTGCTGCTACACCAGTTGTATTCATTTGTATTTGTTCGTGTGTACGGGATAGAAGAGCCAGGTCATCTGAGAAGTCCAAGTCGTCTAATTGATTCTGAGCTGTCCATTGTATTCCGTGCTTCCCCTCAGATGTGGGGGTTTTCATAATCCAATCGACTACTAGAAAAAAGGAAAGGGGAGAGTAGACAGCCTTGTCGGATACCGGTCCTCACTTGGAACGCATCTGTCTGCTGTCCTCTATGCACTCGTAATAATTGTAGTACAATTAAAATGCAGACTTAACAGGGAGGCCTTCAGAACAACGTTCAGTTAATTTTTTATGGTATCTATGAGATTGAAGTAATGGTATTTAGGTCAATTAAAGTTTTCATATCCTGCCACATCTGATTTCATAAGGGGAATGTGCATCTTACAAACTCAACCTCACTTAGAAAAAGAAACCCAGTTAAAACGAGATGTTCATAGCACTTTAGTCTATAACTCAGATGTGACAACAATTAACTAACTAAACTTCTTTTGGTTATCATAAGACTGAAATATAATGTCATTCTTGTGCTGCACGATATGTACAATCGTTATGTTTGAGCTCAACCTAGTACTTGATTGGAAAGACAGGGGATGGATGAAAACCTTTGCTGGCTCACTTGAATTGAAGATTGTACACAAGCTCATGCACGCGTGTGTCCACTGGATAGTTGACCAATAGGTTGGATCCATCAACATATCTTACCCAGCATTTGGCCTCTAATTAGCATCTGCGCATAGGCATGTTATATGCTTGACTGGCCCAGCTTATTAGTCATCGACTAACTTCATGTTTTGGGTGGTACCATCTGGTTGAGACAATTACAGGCCACAGGAAGAAAACTTATGAACCATATTATAGTCTTTTTTGAATGCACAATTAATTGTTCTTCACCAGATGGTGACATACTTGTTATGAATGAAGTCTCAGGTTAAACTCAACCAGTTATAGAATAGTCATAATAAAACAATGTTTATAATCTATCATGTTGTCAGCTGTCATCACTAAATACTTCAGTATCATTATTTTCGGGTCTTTTTTCTTATATTTTCGATTGTTTTGATTGACCTTTTTATCTCAGATAATTATCTTAACAAGATAATATAGGATTGTTGTTGTTCAAATTGTTTTAGGCCATTATAACACAGGTTGAATAAGCTTGGTTGGTCTTCTCATTACATGCAATTTAAATTGAACTGTTTTATATTTCTTATGCGCAGTTTCTACCTCTACCGATTTTTATTTATTTTTCCGATATAAATTGTGACAACTTGAGCTCATAGACATTTGTGCCAATTCATATATTTCCTGTCATAAATATCTATATTTAATAAATGTAGACGTAGTTTGGCATATCCCTTCATATGTGCCTTTTCATTTTGTCTTTCCGAACTGTATTCTCGTTGTTCAATATTCCTGATTGTAATTGATAGTATAATTATTTCGATTTCTTTAATATCCGTTTTGTTTGTTCCATCTAATGTTGGTGTGTTATAAATCATGGTGGCGTACATCCATGTCAGGCTCTTCACGTCTTACCCCTAACCAATTTATTTCAGTTTCCATATCCTTTCTGACTAGATTCACTTTCAACATTTTGTCTTTTAAATGTATTCAGCCTTTTCCATAACTATTGTTCTTTATTTATTTTCGTTGAATATATTCTTGCTCTGAACAATTGCATCATCAGTTTCTTAATGAGGATGAAATTTTTATGCTTCTGTTATTTTGCTTCTTTATTACTATCTTCTCATTAGATTATTATTGAAGAAATATACTGACTACCGTTTTTGCAAAAAAAGTATATATTTGAGATTGTAAAGCTTCAAGAATGGATTCACTAAAAAGAAAACTCTTCATCCAAACACTTTCTTGCTAAGTATATTTCTCTAAAATTTCATTTTTGTGCCTTTTCATGTTCTTTTTTTCTTTGTCGTTTTCTTTCTCTTTCCAGATATCACTACTATCATCTGCCAATCAAGAATTAGTGAGACGTCACCATATTGAGGCTGCACGTCTTTTAGCCACTGCAACAACGATTAAATCAGATAATTCATTTCAAAGTCAACATCCTACATTGAATAAGTTAATCTGCTCTGGAAACGTTGTTAAAGTAACTGAAATAAATAAAAATGGATTTCATTATAATTCTGACAATATGTTACCATCTTCCACTTCTTCTGAATCAAATTATCGAAATGCTGTTTCGCTGAACTCAGTAGTGATACCACCACCACCATCGTTAACTAAAGTTTCTCATAATACACTAAACTGTAACAAATTCGGAATCCCTTCAATTGCCACTTCAGATAACTTAGTATCCGCTCATGAAATGAATCAACAGCATTCACTGAATCCTATAAAATCTTCAAATGTCAAGCTTAGAACATCAAACGGTACACCTTCAGTTTTGCGTAATAATACTGATGTTCATAAATTTGCACCGGTATTAATAAAAACTGTGAATACAGGTAACCATTCTGCCGTTTCAGTTCACACTACCAATAATAAGGCAGATCGCGATCATAAAGTTATTACTGATAATAGTAATAATCATAACAACACTAATAATACCACTAATAACGGCACTAATCATAGAATTGATAAACACATGAATATACCTCCTCCACCACCTTTACTCCCTATGCACATTCATTCGGATGTTTATGTGGATGGTGTATTATCATCCGCCAAATCTCCTATCGATTTCAACAAACATAAGTATTGTAATAGTAATAATAATCCTTCATTACTCCCCGAACTGAATCGTTCATTTATTACATGTAAAACCGATTATGATATGTCACTTATTCAATCAAATTATCGTTCTCATACCAAGTCAATGCATGCTTCTCTCCAAGATTTAATTCTTGATGAGTTCTCTCGTGAAACACCATGTATTTCGGTTAGTAATTGTCCTACTGTTACTAAAACTAATAAAAACAGAAATGTTTATAGTATGTCAGATTCTTCATATAGTTGTCAATACGCGAATAATCCGGATCCCCTTTTTCAACGTCACAACCACCACAATCATAATCATAAAATTCTTCATCCTAATTACATAGATTACAGTCACCAATTGAATTTACCACCACGTAAACGACACTGGGATTCATCTAACTACAATTCTACAACTATTAATAATTATGGTGAAGAGTGCGAACCCCCCAAATTGTCTCGTGAGTGTAAGAGTTCAGACATGGAGACCTAGCTTTAGCCATTGCTAATACTGCATATAATACTAATAGTTCTAACCTTTCTTCAACATTCAAGTGTAAATGTGGTGTCCATCGTCACTTCTTTTATTAGTTTCATATCATATTTTCACTACACTCTCTCTATTCAAAACTGTCAAAATTGTTTACTTGCTTTAAAATTGTGTATTTTCTTTTTGAAATTACTTGTTTTCTCTTCTACAATCTTGATAAGGAAACGAAGTTACCGCTACAACTGTGAAATTTAATGTGCATTGTTACCGTTCAATGATTATTTAATCTAATTTCACACGTCAATAACACATATCTATATTTATGTATGTAAATACGTCTATGGTTCTTTTACGCACATTTTTCATATGATTAGGAATGAAATTCCTTACCATTTGTTTTTTCATATACTTATTTTCAAGAAATCATGTAGTACATTTTTTTAAAAATCTTAGGGAATTATATTTCTCTAGATATAATAATAAGAAAGCTGTCCATGTATTGCTTACCATAATTTAGTCTTGATAACGAAATGTTTCAAAGAACATGTATGTATGTACTTACGTGAATATAACAGATAATCACACTACTGTTATCATAATTATGCATATTTATGTTTTAAATGTGTCTTTCTCATATCACCATTGCTTTAAATTTCCATTTCTTGAATGTGTACACAAGTAAAAGAATGTTTCAGAATGTCCAGTGTAAACTTCCACAGTGCATCGTCTTATTCATTAAGAGAACATACGTTGCCAGGTTATTTGTTATATTACGTTTTTTTATCTTCTAGAATTTTTTCGAGATTGTTACTACTTACTTTTCACTGAGATATATTGTTTTTGCATCTAGATGATACGTTTAATGGTAGTTATCGTTGTCTTGATACCTACACAGCTTTAAAAAGTGCTCCTATTGTTGTCCAGATATTTAACTTCTCATCCAGGTCTACTAGTTTATATTTCTTACTAACAATTTTTGGGAATCAAATAGGTTTATCTCTGCGTATATTTCAGTTACCTTGTAAATAAGGTGTTAACAATGGCTTTAAGAGATTTCTACAAAATAGCACTTTTAAATTGTCATCTTAGTGGACATTTATGTGGTGATTATATCTGTTGGTGTTATTGTTACAGTGGTAATGATTATGTCTATTTGATATTCAAACTTTTGTAAGTTCTTGTTCTCTGGAAGTTTTTCTATTCTCAATGGACTAAAAGTTGGTGGGATCATATGCGTGTCTGATTTTGCCCATCATTGAAACTGGTTACTATTCGTTTCGGAATGAACGGATACATATTGTTTTCTGCATCTTCAGTTTGTAGACTTGGAAATTTTCCTAAGAATTTGTACTACTATTACTTTTTATTATCATCTAATTGTGAGGATTGAAATTTTATTATGCATGTCAATTATGCTGATGAATTTTAATAAGTAATTTCTAGTTTTCTTACTGCCACGTTCCTAATATCTTGAAAGAGAAAATATAAAAGCCGTTTCGCATATTGACGTTTATCTTTCTGATTTTACCCATTTGTGAGCGGTCTTAATGTTGTCCTCGTTAGTATTATGGTATTTCCTTCAATAATATCTCATACCATTCACTTATTGTGTATCCTGGGCATTATGAAGTAGTTTGTTTTAAAAATTAAGTTTTCTCCTTCAGGCGTTCCCCTCTATTATTTATTGAAGAGGGGTAATGATACTTCCCTGTATATACAGAAGGTATTATAAGTTCGAATATGTAGCTCAGTGGTTTAAGCGTCCCTACATCACTGTGAACTAAATAACTTTGTTTCTCGACAGGTTGATTCCATAGCTTTTATTTATTAAATTAAGATCAGTTCATGAAGTTTAGCAGAATCATGGTTTCGATACTTAAGTCTACTCTTCTGACATTATATCTTGGAACGCCATACAGCTGTCTGGCGTACCATAGTATCTGTTTCCAACATAACATCACTACGTACACTGACATGTCATACGGACTTATCTCCATCGTTGCCACCATTTTACGTCACGGTATAGAGTGTTCACTCTTCTTGGTAGGTGTTTACAATACTATTCACAGTTGGTTATATAATATACCCTTGTGGGCCAGGGTACTTTTACATTGGTTTTCAGGAGAACCAGACACCATCCGGACTTTCGCGTGACAACCCGAACAGTACAGGTCAATCCTGTGGCGCAACCACACGGGTACCAAGCACCCTGGTGGACCAGTTTACAATAACATACTAAAGTAAATTCTGCAGAACTGTTTTATTTCCTTGAGGAAGTAACCGAATTTGGATATTTGAATCATGAATCAACATCGTTCGTCCTACAAGGTGGTGGTAAGACTTACGTGACACATGCCTTAACCTTCTCGGTTGATGAAGGTTTAAAACCTCACCAATCGATTTTCCGAGTGCCCTATAACTAACCTCAACATTACTCACTGTCGTTCCCGAAAATACGAACAATGTTTAGAGAATAGTTGAGTTCAAAAATTTACAGCCTACACATATTTACTTTCAAACTTTTCGTTTCGTAGCCATGAAGTAATAAAGGCAAACTACTGGGCAATGCATACGCCAACCGAAATCTTATAACCCGTGTCGAGATTTCTTCAAACAGTAATCCCGGCTTGTACGATTTTCAAGTGAAGAGGACAACGCACTAAACAACTTCACTACTTATCAGTAGTTAAGGCGTTGACACATACCAATCCTGAAACAACATTTCGCGTTTAGGAGAGGACCGTATTGCAATTGTGCTCGGTCGAAAAACTACAATTTTTCAGCGTCCTCACTAAATCAGTCTACACCATCTGCACATTCTACGTTGATAGGTGAACCTCCTGTGCTGAGAATTCTATATTGTACCAAAATATAATATTGAATAAAGCCATTAATAATAATAATCGACCCGTGAAAATTTAAAGGATGGCTTTGTTATTTTAGGAGGACGTCTATAATGAAATTAGATCGTGAAGATCACAGTGAGAGACGCTGGCGAACATCAGTCGCGGTTGAGCAAACATTCATTTTTAGCATAAGGAGAGACATCGTCCAACGATGGATTCAGGTAAACCATATCGCCATCAGTCATCGTTGGTGACGCTTGCTCGATAGAAGATTGCCGCTCATTCTGGAGTACATATTTAGGAACAGCAGTGAAATCTACTAGTGACTTAAACCAAACGGTCACAAAAACACCAATCGATTTCTTCTAAGTCTATTGCACTGATGGGTTCCCGTAAACTCATCTCATCAGGCTCTGAACATAATGACGAGCGAAAACAAATCAGATCTAGGTTAACCGGAAGTCTAAGGAACGACCATGAGCAGTGGTGGGCAACGAAAGCAAAAGAGGTGGAAAGGGTGGCAGCTGAAGGTAACAAAAGACAGCTCTTCAACTAATAAAAGAAAATGGAATTAATAAGTCAAGTGTATGCGAGACTATCTCAGGAAAGGACAAAAGTTATCTGCTCTCAGTCCAGGCGTTTAAAACGATGAGCGGATATAGTATTCTAATTATCGTATGAATTAGGAATTCCAGGATTAACGCAATTGAATTAAGAAGACACAGGCACCAACGAATGTATTGTATTTAGAATTTGAAATCAAGCATTCAACCAGTACAAAGGTATCATTAGTCCATTCAAACACCACATCCGCCACAGCTTAAATTGGAGTCTAGGTGTTTGTAATCAATAGTACGTCTTCTTCTCAAATTCATCCTGAATCTGTCTGACATTGTATTGGATAAGGATTCTGTATTATCTAGAATATGCTCATTAGCATTAGAATTAACAATCGAAATTGGAACTGACTCACCTGGTTCCTGAAATTGTATTTGATCTACATGTCGACTGTGTGTACTTAAGTCATCGATGTCTAGAATTCGCACCATCGATTTTCCGACATTCTTCAGAACAATACCCGTAGATGGTCGAAGATCATTTCCTCGATAGTATGTAACTTCTGCAGACTCTAGGCATCTCATATTCGACCGAAGAATTCTTCCTTTCAATAGCTTCGCTGGAGTCTCTTTTGTCACAGAATGTTTGGCATTTCTATATTGCAATAGAAAGGTATCTACTCCCCTCTCCAGCTCATTAAATGTTGAGGGGGCTATAGAATCAATAGCAGTCTTTAATGTCCTAACAAAATTCTCTGCCTGACCATTAGAACACGGATGTCTGGGAGCAGTAAATAGATGCTTGCACCCTATACCGTTCAACCAGGTAGTGACTGCATCCGCAGCAAAATGTGAGCCATTATCAGTCACCAACACCAAGGGAACACCTTCTCGACTAAACACCTTTCTTAATGCTTGTATTGTGAAATCAGAATTTGGTGAAGTTGTGAAAAAAACTTCAGGCCACTTGGAAAAAGAATCAATGACTACCAGTGCGTAGTATTTACCAAGAAATGGTCCACAATAGTCAGCATGAATCCTCTGCCAGGCCTCAGACGATACTGGCCATGGCACCCACTTCGAAGGATGACTTTTCAACTGACGACATTTCTCACAATTGTTCGCCGTACGACATATATCTGCATTTATCTCTGGCCACCAACATGTGAGCCTTGCCAAGGACTTCATTTTCTCAACACCTAAATGACCCCTATGAAGATCTTCAAGAACAGATTTACGCAATGAAGGAGGAATGACAACACGATCATTTAAACACAGAATACCATCAGGAGTAGTAGATAGCTCATCTCGCTTTGAAAAATAGATGGGAAATCTCCGTTTCAAATTAGCATTCCAACCTTTCCTTATAGCACTGAGTATACATCCAAAATATCTACGAGTTTCTCTAATGAGATCTGAACGTCTCACTGGTAAAGGTTGCACTAACAAACAATCCGAAGTAATAATAGGTTTATCTTGTAATGACTGTCGAGAAATGTAATCAACATGTTGAATCTGTTTGGCACTTCTGTGCTGAACGGTATAGTCATATGCACTCAAAGCAATACTCCATCGCTGAACCATAGCTGCTGAGGAACGTGCTAAGGATTTTTCGGGATGATAAATAAACTTTAAAGCTTCATGATCAGTAACAATAGTAAATTTCTTTCCGAATAAATATTTATGAAGTCTTTTAACAGCCCAAAACACAGCTAATGCTTCTCGCTGAGTCTGTGAATAACCTTGTTCAGTAACAGTAAGTTTGCGTGAAACACAAATAACTGGTCTACCTTCCTGTTCCAAAACTGCACCAATTCCCACAGGTGATGCATCAGTAATAAGCACAGAATGTACATTAGGGGAGTACGTTCGAAGAACAGCATCACTTTGAAGAAACTTCAGCAGACTTCGTAAGCATGACTCTTGTTCCTCACTCCATTTGAATGAATTGGATGTTAAAATATTAAATAAACAATTTGCACGACAAGAAAAATTAGGAATAAAACGAGAATAGTATTGAAGAGCACCCACTAGTGAACGTAATTCTGTAAGATTTTTCGGAGACGGTGCATTAGTCAGTGGAGCTAGTCGTTTCATATCTGGTCTAAAACCATTACGATCAACTAGGTATCCAAGGCATTCAAAACTAGATACACAAAATGAACACTTATTTGGATTCACTGTTATATTCTTCTCAATTAAACGACGCAATAAAGCAATAAGTCTCTGGTCATGAACTACCTTATTAGAGCCATGAACAATGAGATCATCTTGATAAACTTCAACACCTTCAAGATCACTAACTACATTATTCATAAGTTCCTGAAATATGGCTGGAGAACAACTTAGACCAAATGGAAGGAAATTGTATTTGAACAGACCAAAAGGAGTGTTAATTGTCGTCAAAATAGATGAAGATTTATCTAAAGGAATTTGAAGATAAGCATCTTTTAGGTCAACTTTCGAGAACACTTTAGAACCATGAAGTCGATTTAGAATATCTTCAGCTTCTACCGTCGTGCACGTTTGCTTCAACAAACGGGAATTCAGAGTTAATCTATAGTCACCACAAATTCTAGGGGTCTTGCCGTCCGACTTCAGTGGCGTAACGATAGGAGTACCCCATGCTGAAGACTGAATTGGTTCAATTATGCCTTTCACACACAAATCGTTTAATGTCTTATGTACTGCTTCTCGAAGACCATAAGGAATTATTCGTCTTTTAAGAAAGACGGGATCACCCTGTACTTGAAGTTTTATAGGCTTAATTTTCATACCTCCACTGCACTTAGCACACATAGCTATCAAATCTTTAAGTAAAGTATCAGAATTTTCTTTAGAAACTAAGAAGGACAACTCCACCTTAAGCCTTTTCAGATTCTTTAAACCCAATATTGACAGTCCTGTTTCGCTAACTAAAAATTCACAAGGTATGTATGAAGAATTATCATCTCTGATTAGCAATTCACAACATCCTCGTATGGGCAGTCTGTGTCCAGTAATCCCCAGTATTGATACTTCAGTGGGTCGTACAACAACGTTAGGATCTAAAGTTTTCAAGTTCTTGAATGAAATAATGGACTCTATACTGCCTGTGTCCAGAATAAAGTCATGAAATGAACCAAGCGATGTATATAATCGCTTCTGAATATGAGCATTACCTTTCGAAATAGTGGACAAAGACAAATGATCACTAGAAACATCCGAATTATTGAAATTTAAATTACAAGATTTAGTACAGCTCGAAGCAAAATGGACAGTAGCTTTGCATACTGACTGAATGTGTCCTACCTTACCACATTTAAAACATTTAGCATTACGAAATACACATGAATTGCGAGCATGAAACTTTCCACATGATAAACATTTACCAAACTTCATCTCACCTTTGTGATTTGCTTTGTAATTCCTCGTTGAAACACCTTTCATATTTACACGAGAATAGGAATCACTGTTAAATGAACGCAAGTTTGATTGACCCTGAGATTGTAGTTCATCACGACGACTAAGCAAAGTATTAGAAATCTTCATCGACTGGATATCAAGTTCATTGACTGCTTCGTAGTTAATACATGCAGTTCTAGCATCTTGAAAGGAACAGTTTGGCATTCTTAACAGCTCTCTTTCCAAACTCGGTATGTTGATTCCTGCAATTAATCGATCTCTCAGTTGCACATGAAGTTGATCACCGAAATTAAACTTGGCAGCTTGTTTCTGTAATTCAAGGATGAATTCCCGAACATTTTGGTCATTTTGACGAACCATCTTATGAAACTTCGCCCTTTCACGGCATTCAAAACTGGTGCATTTTACATGACTTAACAATAGCTCTTTAAGAGTTGCATAAGGGAGTGAGATAGGTTTTTCTGGATATGCCAAAGTTTTTAATAAGCTGTACGCTTCTCTCCCAATGAATGTCAGAAAATGTGCCACAATTTTCTCACCTTTAACGTCTTTCTTGGTCATGCTCCAAATTTCGAACCTTTCCAAATAATCCTCAATAGCTTCAGGAGTTGAATGAATATCCAACTTTTCCATTGCAGGTTCCATCGCGACGCCAATATAGTATTCTAATTATCGTATGAATTAGGAATTCCAGGATTAACGCAATTGAATTAAGAAGACACAGGCACCAACGAATGTATTGTATTTAGAATTTGAAATCAAGCATTCAACCAGTACAAAGGTATCATTAGTCCATTCAAACACCACAGCGGAACACTTTAAGAAGCACTTCAGTTACTCTTAAACCACACACCATTCTCAGACAGCCTGGATGGGACATTGAAGTAGATCCCCCGAATCTAGCTGAAGCTAAAGTGTCTATAGCTTATCTTAAACAAAAGCGCCTGGTTAAGATAGATTGGCTCTAAATGTCTTTAAGGATGGTGGTCCAAATTAAGCGATTAGATTGACGAATGTTTTAGCTAAAATCTGGGATGCAATCCGATCTGACTGGTTGTAATCACTGATTGTCGCAATATTTAAGTGTCAAAACCATCCTGTGATAACGAAAGAGGAAATAGTTTGACTAATATAGCATCTAAATTACCAGCCTCAGTAATTATTGGGAGCATAGCTAAGACACGTGAACTGCAAACACGTAAGATAAGGCAGACTTCAGACCTGTTCGTAGCTACATCGGCGAAACATTTACCGTTCATCAAGCTCCAGAACACAGAAATGCTTTCTGTCGTCCAACAGTGGTGTTCTTTCTTCACTTAAAAACATCATTTTATCATGTTGACGGAGAAATTCTGTTACAGAGTCTATCGTTCGAAAGCGTACGTAAGAATTACAAAAACCTTGAAAAGTCTATTACTCGAACACTAACAATCGGATGAGAGTTCATGGCGAGTTGTCAACTGCTTTTCCAATCTCGAATAAGGTCCTACAAGGCTGTTCACCATCTCCATTTTTGTTCAATTTCATCGTAGACTAACTCCTATAATTTTTCCAAAGGATTCGAAGTCGCCATTCACACTATTGTTTGTGTGCTATGTACAACGTCCCGCTTTGTACTTCACTAGAGCTGCCTCAGCCGTGGAGAACACAGTTAAATAAAGTTTGTCTTCACGTTCATACAGTCCCAAAACCTGTAGTTGGAAGTAGAGGGGAGTTATTCGTGATTTCCAGACCATTGCTTTATATGACACTTAAACCACTGTAACTTAAAATCTAAGATAAGGACGTTCATCTAACGTTGTGGTTATTGACACCTGTGTGTCTGACGTT
>CALYCO020000210.1:0-24999 GCA_944470365.2 Schistosoma intercalatum | reverse complement strand
CTTTGGCTACTGTTTCCGCTGTGATGTCCGCTATCGGGATGGCTATAGGGAATCTGGTAAATCGATCTATGCGTGTAAAAAGATAATTAAAACCGTTTGAACGTGGTAAAGGAATACCAAGTCGATATGCACATGGGCGAAACGTGCATCTGGTTGCGAGAAAACACCTATGGATGAATTTGTGTGACGATTAATCTTTGATTGTTGGCATGCTGAACACTCTCTAACCCACTTGTGTACATCCTTCTGTAAATTCCGCCATCTATATCTGGCATTGATTAGTTTAGTTGAAGCTTTTGCGCCAGGATGAGATAAAGAATGAAAGTTATTATATATCAACTTTTGCATATTTTTGAGAACGAAAGGTCGCGGCATTGCCTTGGTCGTGTCACAGTAGATTAGAATACCATCGATAGGTGATGGGAACTGTTTTAGATTAAGACTTGAATTGTTTGATTTAATTAGGTTTTGTAGTTCTAGACCCTGCTCTTGTTCGTTTCTCAACGTCTCGAAGTTCACTGTAGACTGCTGAAGCACGTTCATTTCCAGTCTAGATAAAGCATCTGCCGCCTGATTGTCCTGACCTTTGACATGTCGGATATCGCTTGTGAACTGTGATATATAGGCAAGGTGTCGGATTTCTCGAGGTGAGTATTTATCGGCTCTCACTTTTAATGCATTCGTTAGTGGTTTGTGATCCGTGAAAACTAAAAATTCCCTACCTTCTAACATGTGTCGGAAGTGTTTAATGGTCAGGTAGATTGCAAGAAATTCTCGCCCGAAGGTAGAATACCTTGTCTCAGCTGTAGCGAGTCTTTTCGAGAAGAAAGCAATTTTTCAGGCGTTTTTAACCAATTGGTTAAGGGTACCGCCCACTGCTTTATCTGAAGCACCCACTATCAAAGCAAGTGTGGAAAAAGAATTCGGATACATCAACGTAGTTGCTTGAGCCAGTTTATCTTTAAGCTGTTTAATAGCTTCGACGGCGTCAGAAGACAGTTTGAATTCTTTCGGTTTTCCTTTGAGTGAATCTGTCAAAGGTTGCATTAATTGTGCACAACCTGGTATAAATCTGCGATAAAAGTTAATTAGGCCTGGAAAACTTCTCAGTTGTGTTAGAGAACTAGGTACGGGGTATTGTTTGATAGTATCCACTTCTTTTTTGATAGGTTTAATTCCTTCTGGGCTTATTGTGTGACCGAGAAATTCTAAAGTTTGAACACCGAGAACACACTTACTTTGATGTATGTTTATTCCATGTTCATCTAGTCTTTTCAACACTGCTCGTACATGCTGTTCGTGTGATTGTAAATCGGGGCTGGCAATTAACAAATCGTTTATATACTCCTGCGCAAATGGCATATCTCGAAGTAGGTTATCTATGAATCTTTAAAATGTCTGCGCCGCATTTCTCAAGCCGAACGGCATGCGTGCAAACTCGAATAAGCCAAAAGGTGTAGTGAGAGCTGTCTCGGGGATATCTTTATCAGCCACCGGGCTATTGTGATATGCCCTGACTAAGCCAATTTCAGTGAATATGTTTATACCCTGTAAACTGTTTGTGAAATCTTGGTTATGCGGTATTAGGTGCCTATCTGGTACAGTTCGGCGGTTGAAGGCCCTGTATTCCCCGCACGGTCGCCAGTCGCCTTCATTCTTCTTTGGGACCATATGCAAAGGGGATGCCCATTGACTATCAGAGGGATGGATAATACCCAGTTGTAGCATATAATCGAACTCGGCCCTGGCGATTTTGAACTTATCTGGTGCTAGTCTCCTGGGTTTTGGAAACACCGATGCACCTTCGGTTTTGATAGTATGGCTTACTTTTAGTTCGTCTTTGGAAGGCTGTGGGTTTGGTTTAGTTATGTTTGGAAATTCCGCGAGTATATCTTGGAATTTCGCTGTTGTTACTGGAGGAGTTTGAATCAAGTTAAGAGATGTGATATGAATTTCTGTGCCTTTCGTGTAATTCGAAGTTCCTTTCAGTGTTAATCGCCGTTTTTTAGTGTCAACTAGGAATTCGTATCTCTCTAGAAAGTCCATCCCCAGTATTGCCAGATCTAGGTCGGCTACCGTGAAAACCTCAAATCTAGGGTTAAAGTTTTCTTCCTAAATGTCGCGATTTTAGCTTTATTTGCAGCCTAAAGTGTAATTGGAGATGTTTCTCGACTAATCTCAGTTTTATTTTGAGGGATGATGCTAAGAGCAGCGCCAGTATCCACCAAGAAATTCAAGCTAGAGTTTCCGTCTTTAACATAAAACAAGCGACTGTTTAGGCGCCTCCTCTCAGTCGTCGCGACCTGGCGAAGGGTTACTCTTTTCCCGCTGTCTTGGAAATATGCTTAGGCCAGGCGTCTGGTTGCAGGCACTTGGTTGAGTTGCTACCAAACTTCCAGTGGTACCAACAAAACTGCAGTATAGTTCAAGTATTTATTCACTTCTTTATTTTGCATAGGCGTTATATTCCCTATTATCTTACATTGAATGTTGAGAGGCTTTGTTTGTCTGAGCAAATAATCCTATGTTCCACTGTGACTGCTCTAAGAACGAAGTAAAGACCTATTCACTACTTGTCTGGGTTCTTCTATCAATATCATGTCGAGCTCACCGGTTCCATGCCTTTAGGTAACCCTCGTGCTATTGATAGGAGAAACCAGACAAGTAGTGAGTAGGTCTTTATTTCGCTCTTAGAGAAGTCACAGTGGAGCATGGGATTATTTGCTCAGACAAACAAAGCCTCTCAACATTCAATGTAAGATAATAGGGAATATAACGCCTATGCAAAATAAAGAAGTGAATTTATACTTGAACTATACTGTTTTGGCATATGCTTGCTTGTTTGAGGTCAACTTTTAACCAACAAAACTAAGCTGTTACAAATCTCCTGGGATGCACTATGTGCTGATTGATATGTTGAATATATTCTCGGTCGCCCAAATGTCTCTCACGTTCTCCTGCTTATAAGAGTTATATCGGAGGCTGTGTTTAACTGTAAGCGAGCATCATACTCTTTGATCTTGACAGAAACATACTTTCTACGGTTATGAGAGCCGGCTTTGTGTAGAGCTACCGTTACTTTAGCTGTTTGTGACTTGAATCTTTTAGAATACATTTCTGGTTGACGGCGTTTTCGGGTTTCGTAATGACCTTCTTTGTGCCCTTTTCTGGAACACGTAGTACAACAGTGATTCTTAAACAGAGGAAACCTTTTGAAATGCCAACGACCACATAATCAGCATAGGAATGATGGTTTGTCGCTGTCATTACGATAATTTTGCGTGCTGAAACCTTGTAAAACGTTTCTCTTGTCTGCACTGACGTGAAGGAACCGGTTATCGTTCTCTACCATTGAGGTATCATGCTTCAAATTCACTAACCTTTGTCGTTCGGTAGTTGCTTCCTGCAGGGTCATGTTGGATTCTTGTTCGGATGTCAGCATCTTCGGGTGAAAGCAGGCTACAGACAAACCGGTCTTCATTCATGGAAGACAACATGAACCTTTTACATTCTCGATTCACAATTCCTGCATGTTTCACCAAATCATCTGGTTTTTTCGTTATCTTCAAGCATTGGTAACGGATATAAAATAGAAATGACTCTTCTCCGAAGATTTTTGACAGGGTTTTAATTGTTCCATCAAAACTAAAGTCTCGTGGGCTCTTCGGGAGAATAAAGTTACTATAAAGTTCAGTTTTCTTAGAAGTATTCTGACTTTTGAGGCGTAATACAGTCTATAGTGACAAATATAGAACAAATCTTAATATTTCTTAGACCAAAAAAAACGTTACACCTGCTACACTATCAAAACTAAATTCACGGATGGCATTAATGACTGGATCAGTATGGGGTACTTGTGATTCACCAGAAGCAATGATTTGCTGGGACAAGGACAAATTCTGCATAAGGGTTTCCATGATCCTGATTTTAGACTGTTCAAAGTTCTTCTCTTGATGCTCCATATAAGTTTCTAGTTGCTCCAAAGAAATGCTCACTGTAGTTTTCCTGTCGCCACTGATAAGTTTGCTGACTGAACTCTATATTCGGTTCCTAAGCTCTCCTAGTAACCCCCAAGCTAGAACTACACAGCGACCTGAACACAAGAGAAAAGGCACAAAATATGCGAGAAGCACTTCACTCCAAAGGTTCGTTTTAGCACACAAAATATAGGGCTTTTCATAGTATTTTGGATGTCGTTGGGTTTCCCGAAGATTCTGGAATGCTACTAAACATGGTAGCAGTATAGTAATCAGCCAATCAGAAACTCCACATTCGAGTTTTCACTTTCTTGATGTTTCTGGCAGATCTTCTAGTGAGCGCTGATTGCATAATATGCCTCTCGATGTTTTCAGAGCCTTTCTCGGCTTTTTCGAGGAGTTTTATGGATCTAACCAGTAGTGATATTCATAGAATTTAGCAAGGCATTTGACAAGGTTTCAAACTTAAGTCTTATGCAGAAGCTCTGGAGCTTCTGAATAACAGATGCTGTACAGGAATGAATAGGAAAATTCTCATGTGATCGCAGACAGAGAGTGAAGGTCCATGGAACATTATCTAAATCGAAGCTGTCCAAAAGGAATGTATCCAAAGGCATTATCTTAAGCCCTCTACTTTTCCTTCTCTACGAAAATGAATTACCTCTCTTGCTTATGTCGTGGACATTATTGTTTACAGATGATGTAAAAATCTGGAAAACAATAAGAAGAGAGGCTGATCATTTTGATCTTCAAGCTGACTTAGATAAATTAGTTAGATGGGGATGGAGTTGGGCTTGGAAGTTAATTCTAGGAAGTGTTCTCATGCACATCGGATACGGTATTAGTTACCAGTATACTGTTGATGGTACAACTGTTTCACGCATTCAAGAACATAAGGACTTAGAATTAATGATAATTCATGACTTGAAAACAACTAAGCATCGCAAACCAGCTGCTGCAGAAGGTTTTTGTGCGTTATGTCACTTCGCAGAACATTCAAATGCTTCGACGAGGATTTGTTTCGAATTTTATATCACACCTATTTAAGACCACATTTAGAGTACCGTATCCAAGCAGCTGGCCCATGATTGATATAACATACTAACTTAGTTGAGCGTGTTTAGCTTGTGGGAATAAAATAAGTGAAGGGTCTTTCTAAACTTCCTTACGATAAACTCCTAAAATGGCTAAACCTTTTCACCTTGTCGCATCGCAGGACGCGAGGTGACCTTATACTAGCATTTCGTATATTTAGTTATGCCTTGGGTGTTAATATGTCCTATCTTTTTGCTAACTCCAGCACTAATAGTCTTCAAGGTCATAACAAGAAGGTCCACAAAAGGCGAATCAATAAAGTGGGGTTTCGTTTTTCTCATCGAGTAGTCATTGACTTAAACGCTTTACCCGAATAAGTAGTATCAACTTCACCAGTAAAAGTTTTCAAGGAGAAGCTGGACCTTCACTGGAAGGCAGTCTGTCAGGATTAACACAAATTCACCAACCTACTATCCTTATTACTGAAGACTGAAGAGTTGATGAAACGATGTGAAATTCTGTATGTGTGTACCTCTGGACAGAAAAACACACCACGTAAGGTGCATTATGTCTTCATAGTTAGAGAAAATACAAGTAGTCTATTTTCAAATATATTTTCTCGCTTGTTTTTTTGCACGTACGTCAAGGTCTTAACTGAAATTATCTCGTGCGACTCACGCGGTAATTTGATCATGATAGCTGTAGCAACGCGGTAAGATAGGAGTCATATTTGATTTGAGATTATTGACTGATTTGTTGTATCACTACCTTTAATTGGGCAGTTGCAGTTAGTTAGCAGCTAATTTAGCTGGGAATATACACGGATCTTATCGGGAGATTTACTCCAACTGCACTTCCAACCAACTGATCGATCGATCGGTGAGCAACTCGAGTTGCTCACTACACAACTGTAGTGTGTTGTCTGCGGTTGGACCCCCTATTATTCTTAGAGGCTAGTAGCAACTGCTAAGAATAATAGTGTTTTTCACTTATGTATGGTAGAATTGAGGGAAGTTGTGTTTGCAGTTGTTGTTATTGAGTTATAAGACACAAAAATGCCATTTAGATTTACTTATCATCTGAAAATCTTAAGCGATTCCCACTGTTGCTCTAATAATTTCCCTCACTAATGATCACTGATTTTTTAATTCTTTAACTTTTCGTCTATTGAACTGTCAGCAAATATGTAGAACACGAAAGCTAAAGTATTTCCAGTTTCCTGAAAATCGCACTCATTTTGCCTAAGTTCCTGATTACCGACTTAACTATATTTATCGATATAGACGTGCATGGAAGAGGCGTGTGTTGTGGATCTGTATACAGACCTAATATAAATAAGAAATCATTTGTCCCGTATTTCTCAGATTCGAAACACATCTTAGTGCCTAGCTTGCCGATTTCAATCATGGAGCAGTATCATCTGATCTTTAATAAATAACATTCATAACATTCTCTGTTTACTAACGATGCAAGTGGTTGATTGTTGCTTCGCAATGTTAAGTAGTTAGTCTGAACAGTAATCTATCAGTATATGGAAACTTCCTGAATGAAGTAACAAAGATCTGAGAATTTGTGTTTGTAAGGTTTTTTGTTTTGACCTTCACACAGTCAGCTATATGAGGTTCCGCAAAGGATAAACCAGTACATGAATTCATAGTTTAAACCAGACAGTATATTGACCGAATATTTCACTATGTATGTTTTGTATGCCAGTTTTCAGCAAATGTCTTTCGTTTTTAGTCGGACGATGAGACTTTATTGAATTTTGTTGTTAAGGCTGTGTCATGAGGATTTAAAGTTGTGAATTGACCATTCCGAGTCTTTGTACGTGATCGACCAAAAAAATAAAGTTCTTAGGATATTATTCGTTCTCTATCCATCTGTAAGCCCACTGGCTCATTCATTTAACATATATTAAAAGGAATGAAATACTAAGTCACTCATTTGCAACATGGGACCTGAAACGCGTGCGTCGGTTCGAGTCGCTATACGACATTAGCATAGTGAAGTAAAATTATCAAGATATCGGAGAGTAATTGAAGTAGTAACAGTATCAGTAGTTGTAGTAGTAGCAGTAATGGCGGTAGAAAATATTAAGTATATGAACGAAGTGTCATGAGATTTCAGGATTAAGGTTCTAAAGGAAGACAGGAAGTAAATGCACCTGTGCGACCGCGAGCGATTCTGAGCCATATCCACCAAAGCTTAACCATTGATTATGATAATCAAACGGACCCCAAACAGGCAGTCTACACCTATTTATGTGGTTTAGTTAAACTATCAGTTGCTCATAAACTGCTCCCGCGTGTTGGTTTGGCTCCATCTTAATTTTATCGGCTTAGTCTTACATCTGGTAGCCTGTTCTATGCTATATTGAAGAGCTCTGTAGTTGTCTGTGCTACGAACGTTACACAGATCTCAAGTAAAGTGAATCACCACATACATAAAAACTAAGGTAAGTTTGTTGATGTTGTTGTTCATAACCCACCCGAACCTAGTTAACTCAAATTTCAGTTTCTCTTCTGGTCTAGATTGTGGTGTCAGACTTACTTTTTGTTTTCCGACATAGTGGAATACCGGGTTTTCCTGACGAATGGATTATGATTTTGTAAAACACTTAGGTACAGATTGTCCATAGTGAAATATGTTGATGTAAAATTAAGTCAAAGCATTGGCCAAAGTTCTCAATGTTTCTACGCTATTAGTCAGATTTTCTGTTTTTATTTTCTTGCTACATAGGTCGTGATACTCAACATAGAGTTCTGCCTTTTCACAGCGAAAACTACTCCACAAATTTAGTGGTAAGTAATTAGCATTATGCCCCTAACTAAAATATTTGAAGGTTCAAGATGAAGTCTAATCCAGACTCACCGATTATTTCAATAAGTCCGAGGCATTATATTCATGTGCTAAACTTGAATACTCATGTCACCTCACTTGTTGTTGGACCTAAAACATATGTTTGCCAACAGGATGAAAAGTGAGTTCGCTTACTATTGACCTATCATTTCTTAGGATTGTTCTCGGACCTGAGGAACTAACTGTCGTCCCGACGATGATGTACTGTGTGATTCGAAACCCTGTTATAACAGACAAAGATGGTGTTCCAGTAGTCGATAAATATGGACAGGTTAAAGTTCGAATGGGTGACGAGGAGTACCGTTTCGCCCAAGACCCTTTCCCATTGTATCCAGGTGAAGCTTTAAAGGATATCGTTAGGCCTCTACCTGTTGTTCTGCCAAACTCGGCACTCAGATTACGAGCCGTTTCGGATTTCGAAGATGGAAACGTTAATCGAATAGCTGGAGAGGAATGGTTGTTTGAAGGACCTGGTAAGTATTTTATTTCCCGGTTGATCAGTGGTTGGTTTGGAAACAATTTATTCGACCTGGATATTATTACCATAGTCGTGGATGTGAAAACTGCCAGAAGCAAGTTTCGGCTGTTTAGAATATTTGACACAACGAGAAAGTATGACGAACGGTTTTGAACTCTTGAAACATCTGCTTGTCTTAATTACTGATTGAGTAACTGAGTGTTTCATTCACATTGATTGTTATAGGGTTTCGAATTGTTTTGATCCCTAGCTGTTTGTTCTGTATGTAGAATTGTTAAACGTTTCGCCTTTGTAGTAAGTATATTCCACACATACTGTGACTACATTATATTGACGCATAGATATTCGGATCAAAAGGTGTCATAGTACAGTCTTATGTTAAGCTAATTACTCATCCTACATACAAGATAAATTTAATTGTGTACAGGAGCGCTGGTGTACAGCTTTTTTCCAGACTCTACTCACTTTTGCTCGTCGAAGTTAGGTGCCATGCGTCTAGTGAAAAGATTCACTTTCTGTAGGCCAGAAGAAACCTGAATTGCCTGGTAATTTATTGTGGGTTCGGGAACTCGTGGTTATTAAATGTGATGACTAGATTAACCATCTGTCAATCACCAACTCAACTTTTCTAGAATACACTAAATCTTGGGAAGTATTACTTTGGTACAGTTATCGGTCTTTGATTACCAGACAGTGGATTCTCTGAGGTGGACAAATCGAATCACAAATTCTTGATAACTGTCGACAGTAGCTAGATCCTGCTTACAATTAGTTTAGTTGCCTTTGTGTCTGTTTTTATTTGAACTTGTTAAGACGGTGTATCGAACTTAGTTGAGGTGCTATAAATTAGGAGTTGTACATGCTTCCATATGACTTTTAAAATTGCTGCTATCAAAGTTCGTGTTTTTTATATATGTTTTGACCATATGTAAGTGAAAGAAAACAAACCGACTCCATTTAAATATTTAAATAAACTTGTTTTATTCATGTAGTTGGTATAACTTGTATGTGGATTTCTTTTGTTTTCCTCTGTAGGTACCTATTACCCTAGAAAAGAGGTTGAAATCATAAAATGCGAGCAAGCCAAAGTAATTCTTGTCAACTCTGCTCTTGTAATGGAGGCCACGAAAGACTGCGTCGATCGAGGTGGTGTTCCTCGTGTTTACGGTGAACGATGGTTAGTGACGACACCAGGTGCATACCTCCCTGGTGTCTATGAGCAAATTGTCGACGAACGCAAAGCGATTACACTAACAGACAGAGTACGTGAACTATTAGGTAACCTTTTGTAACTAGCTATTTTCTGATTGCTCATATTCTGGTTGTATACTTCACCAAGTTGTGGTAATGAGACTAAAATTAGTCGGTGTAAACCTGTGTAGACGTGATTACTGGTCAGAAGAGTAAATTTCTGTATATTTGTTTATGAAACTACTGTCCACAGAATGAGATATTCTTTGCTTATTATTATATATTACTGACTTTTGTGATGAGTATGACATCATGTTATTCTTTTCTATTTGTCCGAGTTTGAGTCGTCCCGTTGTTGATGTTCAGGACTGCAATAGATCAGTCCCTCTAGCATATATGCCTCCTGATCGGATTGGCTTTATATTGGAACTAAGTCACGAGCGTTTTAAATCTGATGAGTCCCAAATGAGAAGGAACGTGCATTCTGGATTCTGTTACTAGGCGTTACCAAACACTGTTATTGTTTTTAAACCGATGCAAAACGGTGATGAATCTGTTCCTCTGTTTAACCAACTTATAAAACGTATTACAGAAATCTAAAAGCCATCGACATGATGTATTTGGAGATATGCATTCTATAATTATTTACATGTATCGGATTTCGTGCGCTTCGCGTTAGAAGGTTATGGTAATGAGTTCACGCAAACCAAACGGAATGGAAAAGATAGTGGTTTAAAAATCAAAGTTTAAGTCGTACGAAGTCTGCCATCTCTTCAATCATGCACAGGCTTTTATTTGACGTTGTAGAACAGTTACTGTTCGTCGGTGTTCCTCCAAAAAGTAGACAAAGATTATCAAAGTTTGTATGAAAACAATGGTCTCAACTTTCAAACGTACTTTCAAGTAAAGATACCCGACATGAAGGCCTTTAAATTAGAATTGGTGTTTTGTTTGTTGACACCCCGTATGTTACATAGGTAATGTATTGTGTATTTGACTGAATGATATATATGTCTGTGCATGCCTTTGTTCGACAACGTGGGGCCAAGACTGTACGGATAGTTATAATGCTTCTAAAATTATGTGTTGGTCTGACAATTGAATATTTTATTTAGTCAACGTTATCATTCATTTTCAGCGAGCGATATGTGTCAAAGCTGTTAAGTCTCATTGTGACAAGTTCGGGAAATATCGCAAAGCTGGTGAAGAGTGGTTAATTACACATGAAGATGCGGAGTATCACATTTGCAGCGCACTTGAGGAGTTTGTGAAAGAGGTTGATGTTACAATCCTACGTGTCCATCAGTTTTGTGTGGTAGTCAACCCTTGGGATGAGAACGGTGTTCCTCAGTTAGGGAGAAAATTATTAGTACGTGGTGAGAAGTCATTCTTTCTGAGACCAGGAGAGTATTTGGAAACGGGAGTTCAAGATGCTTATATTTTGCAGAACGACGAAGGCCTTATTCTTCGAGCTAAAGAACAGTTTGTTGACGATATATGTGGGGACGCTATATCTGAGGGGGACTCTGTAAAGCAGAAATGTGTAAGTTTCTAATTTGTATTGCCAACCAGGTCTATTTGTTCTAATATTTACCTCACTTAAAATGGTCATAAGTCTAGAAAAGTTTAAACACCAATTTGAATTTGTGGTTTGTTGTTTTGAATAGTTAATGAGGAATCGGATGTTGACTTTGCATGTGTTGCGTGTCAGTGAAACTATAGTTTGTTCACTTTACTGGATTGCGGTTCTTGGTGTTGATAAATTGGTTGCATACCTCCTACGTAATTTGTTGAATCAATCGATGCTAGGGCTGACTAGGAGAAAGGACAATTCATATAAGAGCATAGTGCTAATAATTAAGGTAATGTGTGCGTATGTTACTATGTAGAGTTGTGCCTCATATGTAGAAAGATTTGATTGTTCGAATTTGAGTTGGAATTCCACCAGCCAAGTAGCATAATAAGCATTTTTACAAAACAATGTGACTCAAGTCTGAGTATATGAACTTGTACTTGATTATTAAGTTACATGGAACTTAGATTTCCAGTAGTATGAAATTTGATTAGTAAAATCCCTTATTATTAGTATATTGTTTGGCTTCGCGATGTAGTTTATGAAACGCAATATGCGAAGATAAGTAACTTTAGCATACGGAGTTCTCGAGCTCGTCTGGTGATCGAATATTTACGAATGGCGGAGATTCAACATGTTAGTCCTGCCATTTCGGTGTTTTAATATTCATGAAATTAATTGGAACTCGCCTTTTCAAGATGTTATTGTTGTGTTTATTTTGTTGATCCAGTTCGAATCAATCCACTTATTATTTTCCCGTTCGTTGTGATTGTTTCCTCTCTTCAGTGTGCACTAATTTATTAAAGAAATATTTATTATTTGGTAGAGATGTTTACCCTGCTAAGTTGAATACTACCATACTTAGTGTTTTGATTTTATTTAACACCTCACTGGTTTTAGATACGTCGTCCTGGTGATCGGTGGATGTTACGCGGACCCATCGAATACATACCTCCTGTCGAAGTGGATGTGATAGACCGTCGTAATGTAATTCCTCTCGATTGTAATGAAGGGATCTATGTTCGTAATATGCAAACAGGACAAGTTCGTGCTGTTATTGGTGAAGCTTATATGTTAAATCAAGATGAAGAATTATGGGAGAAGAAACTCCCACCTGAGGTTGTTCAGTTGCTCGAAAGTAATATTGACCCATTTGCTGACCGCGGAGTTCGATCTCCTCCAGATTCAGTTAACCGTCTTGACCCAACTCGTGTAGTTACTTTCCGTGTTCCACACAATGCTGCAGTTCAAATTTATGACTATAAAAATAAAAGGGCAAGAGTCGAGTTTGGACCAAATTTAGCTATGTTAGGACCGGATGAACAATTTACTCGTTTGAGCCTGAGTGGTGGGAAACCGAAGAAACCGAATGTGATTAAAAGTCTATGTTTACTGTTAGGTCCAGATTTTTGTACCGATGTTGTAATTGTTGAAACTGCGGACCATGCTCGCTTGTCTTTGCAACTATCGTACAATTGGGTGTTCGATGTCTCTCCATCATGCAGTGCAGCCGATGCTGCTAAGTTATTTTCAGTACCTGATTTTGTTGGAGATGCTTGTAAAGCTATTGCATCTCGTGTTCGTGGCACTGTTGCATCTGTCCAATTCGATGATTTTCATAAGGTAAGGTTTATCATTTTAGAGTCTAGTGATTTTATTGGATCAGTACACTGATCATATTGCAAATGTATGCAGGTGGATGAAGCCTCAATTAATCGTCAATCGTTTAGGTGCCTTCTCACGAAATTCTCGTAGCAACTGTATACGTTTTGTTAGAGACATTATTAGTTACTGCGATATCTAAATGAAGGATTGATTTGTGGTGTTAAGTTGTAGTGTGATTGTGACTCTTAGTGATAAGAGAGTGATATGACCAAACTTCATGCAACAACATATATGCTTTACACCCTTTGTTAGCATGTTGTCGCGGACGAGAGCTATTCAGAAACGTTTAGTAAACATATCTTAGAAACTTGACTGAGTTTTTCGGAGGTGGGAAGATAAACAGCAACAACGTACAATGTAGTGCGAATGAATATCTATTCAATTACTACCGAATACATACACACAGTGAGAATAAATAAACGAGTAACAAGTAATTGGAGGAAAGATAGTAATACCAAGTGTAGTAGGAAACCGAAAGAAAGACAAGTAGAATGGTTGAGTGAAAATCTAGAATTGTTTGTTGTTCAGAATCTATGGAAAGTTAAAGTATGATAGAATGTGTGGTACTGATACTGATACCGATATAGAGCGATGTCGTTTAAATTCTTCACCGACTAATAGCATTTGTTCAGTGCATTTGTACTTGAACGTCAGTACCTAGTTATACAGTTGTGCTCCTATTTTAACCAGCATAGCACAACAATGTATTCAGTGAACATGCATTACCTATAACAAAGCAATTCAATCAATGAATGTGCACAATGTCATCAGAATTGCTCACCTGGTTCTGTTACTGTAAATTTGCAATGATTTGAAAAGATCCTTGGTTGGACACTTTAAGGTAACTTGTTTCTTTCACCTTCTGGAGTCATAATCTTCACTCTTAAAGTGATACAATCAGACCAGATCATTTTGCTGTAGATTTGCACTTTTGCATAATGCATGCGGTACTTAAAGACCATATCAAAATTCATTATTCAATGTGTCAGCGTTTTGTGCTTTGTGATGTAGTTGGTGAGTGTCATATCTTCATGTTGAATTAGCTACTTACGGTTAGAATTTCGGCATCTATTTTTGAATGTGTGATGCTTGAGTTGAAGAATCTTCGTTCCAAAATGCTCAAGATACCATGGTTCAATGCAGACTAGTAAGGACAAGTCTGAGAGCCAGTAAAATTTACTTGAAATCCAATCTCTTATTCGAAATAAACATACTTAGTGGTGTTGTACCATTTAATAAGAAACTTAAAGTTGACCATGAGTATTACATTGGTCAGTTATTTATGTAGTTGAGTTAAAGCTTCTATTTGTCAATGACTACTGTTTTGTATCTCCATCCTAGAAAGTGTACCGAGTTGTAACAAAATGTGTCACATGAACTGTGTAGAATTTTATGGAGAGAGGAGTCATTGTGATTCCCAGAAAGTTTGTTAAATGATGTATTATTCTCTCCACTTTCAATATTCACATTGTGTACCACCATACTTGTTTCTCAAATATAGAATGGAGTAGTAAGAAGATTCCTTAATCAAAATGATCTGGTTGGTTTACAGTAAGATAAATTTTGGTGATGAAGAATAAGGATTGAATCAGTAAGTCACCCAGCTACAACGTAGGACCAAGCACATATACGCATCGGTCAAGTAATTGTATTTGAAGAGAGACGTAGTTCTGGAGAATCGTTCAAAGTAGTTACTCGTCAACACGATGTTATTCTGACTTTAATGGGTGTATATTGACGGTAGATAGGTCACAGCTACGGTGATGGTTGTCAGTTGAGGACATCTTAAAGATCAGGACTTTCTATGAGAATAGAAAATGGTTCATTCAGTGTTTTGTTTAAGGAAATTAGTGGTAAGCCGCAAAAGTTGCTCAGAATCCGTGCGTTAACGCTAAAACATCACCAGTGTCTGAGTACGAAATTAGCGTAATCATACGGGTTTTGTTTCGATGGGGAGCCTTATATCTCTACTGCCAGTTAGATTTTTTAGAGAAAGGTATGATAGTTTTGTGAACTAGATTTTGGTACTGTAAGTGTTGATTACTGATTTCGAGCCTCAAGAGAAACTTCAATACTAGCCGGGACTTGGTTAGATTTGATTGATGAGTCCCCATGTAAGCGGAAACACTGTCATGAACCATACTCGTTTCTTCTATATTTTTATTTAGCACTCATCACGAATTATTCGTGCCTCCGTATTCGGATTGGATGAAGCTGGAAAGGTTCGGGATCGAATAGTTTTTCCTCAAAATAACCTGCATATTACAAGCGTGGATGTACAGTCTGTGGAGCCAGTGGATCAACGAACTCGGGATTCGTTGCAGAAGTCAGTCCAACTTGCCATTGAGATAACGACCAATTCGCAAGAGGCAGCTGCACGGTAAGCAAGCTGCATTCGTTTTGGAAAATATTTTGAACTGTTTAGTCATGTGTACAATACTCGTTAAGGTGTGCATGAAGTCAGTAGTGTTAGTCGGTTAAGTTTTCTTTACAATATAACGTGTTTTCACTGTTTCTTTTCCCCGGTTTATAGTGTATAGTTGATGTGTAATGGGGCATTACCTTTGTCTGTTTTGAAATTTTCATTTCGAGTATGAATACTAGGGGTAAGGTATTTAATTGTCATGCTGAGAAACGGGAATGAAGTATTCGATAGTGAAGTTTATTCTGTGGTATTGTATTTTAGTCACGAAGCGGAAAGACTCGAACAGGAAGCCAGAGGTCGGTTAGAGCGTCAAAGAATTGAGGATGAAGCGGCTGCTGAACAAGCCAGGCGTAATTTGCTTGAAATCCGAGTGCAACTGGCTGCACTAGAAAGTAGTAGTCAAGCGAAGGCCGAAGCAGAGAGTCGAGCTGAGGCGAATCGTATTTCCAGTCAAGCTGCAGTAGAAGAAGCTAAACTTCGAGCAGAAGCCTTATCTATTGAAACGGTGAGGACGTTTGCAGTTACATTTTCAATTTGTTTTCTCTATCTACAATTGCGACTCATATTTGTGTTAGTCTTGTTATAGTTTCTGACATGATAGTAAGTGGATGTAATGAAAACTTGTTCGATGTTAGATTGAATTATATATCGTGAAAGACTGATTTCGTTCGAGTTTCAGCTCATAAACATTATACATGGTTTTGTTGCATGCACTTGTAATGAAACTCAACGTGATAAACCGATGAAGAGACTTTGAAACAATAATTATTGTTCAGTATTCATAATTTGTCATTGTGTTTCAATACATTCAGTGCGACATAGAGACTGGAAATGTAGCCAGATAAACACGTCAATAATAAAATGAGGAAATATAGTAGTAGAATGTAATGAGAGGAGAGAAGGAATGACATAAAATGTATTTACAGAATTGCTGTCACGTTTTGTTTTTATTATCGACGTTTGAGAACATAAGAAAGCTGAGCTGGCAGTTAAATTTCATAAGGTAATCATATCCTCATTGTTTTTGAAGATTTCTTAAATTTTCCAAACAATATTCTTTACAAATGTAATCTCTGGGATTTCATGTACTCAAATTACTGGAAATACCGAAGTTGATTTATGGTTAGCGGTTTAAAGCGACCTCTACCATTAATAGACATATCACCGTATTCTACAATTAGACCACATGTGAATAATCCTACAGTATGATAATAATGATTGTAGGACGCATTGGTGCTTCGAAAGTTTTCCACTTATGGGTGTCAGATCTAATCTTCCCTATCCCGTTATCTCAATATTTTCAGAATGCAGAATTAGAAAGACTCAAATTGGCTCGAGCTGCAGAGATCGCCTATATCAAGGAAAAGAATGAATTAGCTCTAAAGTATAAGGAAGACGAAACAGAAATCGAGAAATCGCGTTTCATTTCAATGGTGAATGCATTAGGTGCAGATACACTACGTGCAATGGCAACAGCCGAATCAGACCATAATCTACGCATGTTGAACGCTTTGGGCCTACAAAGTACATTAATTACAGATGGGACGACACCAGTGAATTTGTTAACTACCGCTCATGGTTTAATTGGTTCAGTGTTTGAAGGTTCTTCTCGTAAACGTGCTTCAGAGGTTTCAGGCAACGTAGATGAAAAATGAAGCTCAATCGATATTTACTGTTTACATTCATGAGTTTGCTTTAATCTATTTCTTTATACTTGCTTGATTTTTTAATGTATTGTTTCAACATACTTTTTTCATGGTTGGCTGTGACGATTTCTTCAAATGAATACTTAATAAAATATGTGATACTTGTGCTATCCAAAGTGTGTTTTTTATTTATCATGTTTCTACTTGTATTAGTTTTGCTGTTGTTCAGAATATAATTGAGTGTTTCACAAGCAGCAAAAGATTGTCAGGGTGAACATACGCTTTCACAAAATATATATTAGATAGACATAGTTTCAACTACTCATTTTTAACCAGTGTATAGTGTATTAAAACTGCTTGATGGGTTGAATTAGCATGAGGATTGTGTTAATAGTCAGTTGTGGAACTTTGAAGAATTGGATCAGTCAGTAATAACCGATGTTTGTTCTGAGACAAATATACAAGTGACCTAGTAGCCATATCACATCAATACAATTAACTGGAATGGACCAGTTTGAAACCAAATGAGTCGGATCAATAATAGTATTATGATTGGTGGTAAGGTATATTAAACAACAAGAATGCCGTTCAGAAAGACTGAAGGAGATTAGGTCGTTGATGGTGTATGATACGATTGCAAATGTAAACCTAGCGACCGATAGCATTGAAAGGATGTACAATTAAAGTGACCTTGACACGGTTAAAAATTCTTAAGGTGATGAATATGTAACTCATCTAATTAGCTTACATGATTTAGCAACATATTGCGATTCATTGGAGGTTATTCTTACGCTTGTATAAAGATTTATTTAGTATAGATTGCTTTTGATTGACTATCTTACAGTCGACGAACTGGACTTTTAATTAATTAAGAAATCACTTCAAAACATAAAGCAACACTTGCAACTTGTATCACTCAATATATTTAACGATAATGGTGTGTATAAGATTTATTGTTACTATTGATAATAAGTCTGAATGGGTCCGTCAGTCATCGATGATATTAAAGACAATAACTTTTGCAGGTTAGAAACGTTAACAGGAAATAATTATCCGACAAGATGGAACCACATTGTACAGATGGTGACACAGAATCTCAACATGATTTAGCAACATATTGCGATTCATTGGAGGTTACTCTTACGCTTGCTCAGAGATTTATTTTGATCATATGGTTGTGAAAATTGCTCTGACTACAAATTTCAAACAATCAATCGACAGTTGAAATAATTGGTGCACAAAATCATTACATGTGTTGTAATGACGAACCTTGATTTCTGCAGAAAGCTGGGTTATTTGTTGGGGTTTCAGATCAGATTGCACATAATCATATATTTATTTTGAAGAAACCCAGCGTGAGGGAATCTTTTTTTGTAGGAGTCGGTTGGAAGAAAGCTACAGGCTTTCAAACCAAGACATGGGATTAGTTCATGTACTCATTGATAATTGGATTAAGCCATGCTAGTAGGTTCAAACTTGTTCTTTGGCATACGTTCGTTTACCGGGATCAAGGTTGGAGGCCTGTGTGGGTTGACTCGAATAAGGTTACAGTGAAACATACATTCAATATTTATCTTTCTTTTGATCTTGAACTTTAAAATGATCTTATACCGTTTATTATACAGTCTCATTTATTCTTGTCGGACCATGTTGTTTAAGCCCGATATTTTCTACTACTACTGATACTATCACCCATTCTACCATTCGTTTTCATCTAGTGGTGCCTAAATGATTTATGAACTTGAACCGATGCAGATATTTGCCAAATTCTACATTGTCTATGACTGACTATCTTACAGTCGATGAAAATCAATGAACAGGAAATTTAATTTATTAAGAGATCACTTCAAAACATAAATAAAGCAACATTTGCAACTTGTATCACTCAATATATTTAACAATAATGGTATGTATAACATTCACTGTCACTATTGATAATAAGTCTGGATTGATGCATTAGAACACATGGAATATCAATGTTAGTTATCGATTAAATGAATGACAATAACTTTCGCAGGTTAGAAACGTTAACAGGAAATTATTATCCGTCAAGATGGAACTACATCGTTCAAATGGTGACAATGTCAACATGAATATACAAACATTAAATGAGACAGGAGAGGCACGAATGCAAGCGACCTCAGTGAAGAAGAAACGATAAAGATGCTAAGTGTTTCAAGATAGATGCACAGTGAATTTATGCATGCAATTATGATTGATAAGAAGCGATGATTGTTAGTAGCTCAGTCATCCTATGCTGTCCTTATTGGATTTCGATTGTAGTATTTTTGACCGGCTAACTATTGATGTATAATTTTGGATGGCAAGTAAAGGTTCGATTACACGAAATTCATCGCGCACTTATTTAACAGAATGAGTTGTGATAATCAGGATTATTTGAATTATAGTACGAACTAAGAATCACAGAAATAACGTAATAGGATCAAGAAGTACTAGATAACCACAAAGGAATGTACTGTATTTACAATTAGAAATGAAGCATTCAACAAGTACAAAGTAATCATTAGTTCATTCAAACACATCATCCGCCACAGCTTAAATTAGAGTCTAAGTGTCTTTAGTCGATTGTACGTCCTCTTCTTAAGTTCATCATGTGTCTGTCCGACATTGTGTTGGATAGAAACTCTATTATCTAGAATGCACTCATTAGTATTAGAATTAACAACCGAAATCGGAACAGACTCACCTGCCTCCTGGGATTGTGTAATCAGCATGTCGGTTGTGTATTGCGACCGCTGCTACCTAGAATTTGAACCATAGACTTTTAGACTATCCTCACCCACGAAATAATGTTGAAATTTTATATCCCCAATTTGTGGAGGTCTATCTATAATCTTGAGGTCTGAACACTGATAACACTATGTAACATGGATAGTTTGTAGGATAATGTGTTTCTCTCATTTGGATATAAGAAAAGGTCAAAATCATCCTGTGATAACCATAGTAGGATTAGTTTGACTGATATAATATCTAAAATACTAGCTTCAATAATTATCGGATGCCTAACTAAGACTCGTGAACTACAAACACGAGAAAATCAAGCTGGCTTCAGACCTGGTCGTGGCTGCATCGACCACATATTCACCATTCGTCAGGTTCCAGAACACAGGCATGCTTATCGGCGTCCGACAATGGTGGTCTTTCTTGACTTAGAAGCAGCATTTGACTCGGTAGACCGCGAGATTCTGTGGCAGTGTCTGTCATTGAAAGGCGTATTTCAGAAGTACATAAACCCTGTGAAGGCTCTTTACTCGAACACTACTAGTCGAGTCAGAGCTTATGGCGAACTGTCATCTGCTTTTGCAACCTCAAATGGTGTCCGTCAAGGCTGTCCACTTTATCCATTTTTGTTTAACTCCATCATAGACCTACTGATGGAAATAACATTCTCGTCGACTGAATTTTCGAGGATCGATCTCGTACTAGGAGGTACAGTTATTGACTTAGAATACGCAGATGACACAGTCCTGTTTGGTGAAGACGCTGATAAAATGCAGTGTATTGGTAGCACTGAGCAACAGTGCCAGAATATTTGGGATGCATTTCTCCCCCTCTAAATGTAAGTTGTTGTTTCAGGACTGGTCAGTGTCATAACCTGAACTATAGATAGAGAGTGAAGTAATCGAACGCGTGGACAACTTCACTTATCTTGCAAGACCGATCAGCCGTAACGGGTTGGTGTCTGACGAAATCTCAGCTCGGATTCAGAAAGCCCGTTTGGCTTTTGTCAACTTACATCACTTGTGGCGAAGGCAAGATATCCGTTTATCAACTAAGGGACGAGTATGTTGGGCGGTAGTTCGTTTTGTCCTACTTTATGGCTGTGAAACGTGGTCATTATGAGTAGAAGATACTCGTAAGCTACTAGTATTTGATCATAGATGTCTCAGAAATATTACTCGAATCTTGTGGGATAACCGGGTAAGTAATAGTGAGGTTAGACACATGGTATTAGGGAATGATGGTAAATCAGTTGATGAGGTTGTGAATCTTCATCAACTGAGATGGTTGGTTGAGTTGACTGAACACTGATTACCACGTCTCGCAACTCCGACTAATGTTGGAGACGGCTGGAACTAGGTTAGGGGCGGCTGAACCAAATCTTGACATCAGTGCTTGAAGTCACTAACTTTTAGACTGAACCATGTTTGTGGATGCAGACTACTTGGTAGGGGTCTGCGTGACTATCGTAACCAATGGTTGGAGACTCTGTGTAACATTGATCAGAATCGATCACAATCATACGTTGCTTTTTACGGACTAATTCTTTCTTCCTGTACTATATCTGTATACACAATTTTTCTTTTACATATTACTACCATTGAAGTAACTACTTCTATAAATTTGGTGTTCATCGTTTTGTGCTAATGAGGTATGGCAACTTGGACCTATGCATATATGTGCCTGGTCTTACATTGTTACTGACTGACTGCCTGTTGAAAACTACTAATGAATCTGATGTAATGAAATTTTTTGAAGTCTGTGCTGTCACATGCTATTCACTTAGACGTACATGAATCTAGTTATGCTTGTAGCCATTAATGAGCTATGAAATGTCATTGAAATCTGGTCAAGCATTTAGTGACTTTTACGCAGAGTAATTACTTGTATTTATCTAAAACCTATAGTACACATATGTACTTGATTTGTTTGTGATGTCTGTACACTTACTTATTTTATCGATCGTTTGTCGCCTTACTCACCTTCATTTTATACTTTGTTTATTTTTGTGAATGATACAACACACACCTAAATATTTCAAGTAGGATGGTAAATACCTATTCTATCTGAATCTATCTGACTTGATATTTGGGACTAGTCAGTGAGGTTTGAACACTGATAACACTATGTAACATGGGTGGTTTGTAGGATAATGGGTTCTTATCTTGCAACTACATCAATAGTCATAGGGTTTTTAACAGTTACTCCCTTTCCACTAACCAATATGTATGGTCTCAGTATTGGCAATATACTTTTGAATATTCTTAAAACTCTTATCATCTTCTCTTTCTTCAACTTCACGTTCTTTGTTTTACTCGAATGAATTTTGATAGGTTGAATCCTTATGATTTTTTATGATACTACCGACTTCAATTTCGCCACAATTTATTATTTAATCATTAACATGGAGGAGGACTAGTAGATTTTTGTTAAATAAATTGAAATTCAGTGCTTTCTGACACTAATATCTATATTTGTTTGTACTGAATCATTCTATCCAAACTGTTTTCTAAAATGTTGGCTGTGTTACATGTAGATTGACGTTGTGATTGGTTGTTTGCTTTCATATGATGGTGATTTAAACTTAGTAAAAGATTTGTTTCGTGATTTGAACGAAAAACACTTTCCAACTAATCAGAAAATACTTGATTACAATCAATCAAAGCACGTCCAATTCTATTTTATGTTTGATACAAAGACAATAAGTGTTACCAGCACCTAATTAAAATAAAAGGAAATGTATCTATTGAGATAATATATTTTATTTACTGCAACTTCGAAAACAAAAGCGCTTCGTGGGACCATAATGTTTTCGGCGAACTACATCAGTCGGGTAATTTCGCCTACGTATGACATTCGCGTACCTGATACATGTTGTTTTCATTCACAATATAGTTTTTTATTGTTTTTGGAAAAGTGAATGCAAACGGAATATTTTCTCAGAAAGTCTTTTTCTTTTATCTTCATTTCGCATAGGTATTCAGAATAATTCCGTCATAGTGAAGCCTTCAACATCGAATTAATTGCTGCTTTGACCAATTTACAAGAAGCGATACTTGAAACCGTAGTTGTTAGAAACAAACTGCTCAATAATAACCAAACAGATATATGTATAAGTTAACCATCGATTACTTTAAAGTAAAACACGTCATAGAAGTTAAATCATTGAATTGAAGTATTCAGTATTATCGTTCAAATTATAAACTTTAATACGTGAATAAATTTAATTTTTGGATTCCGAATAAAGTTTGATTGTTTTGCTATTCTGTTAAACAAAAGAATGCCATGTATGTGTATGAAAGAATGAAATGTTTTAATGATGTTAGCTGAAAAATGCGAAGTTATTGGATTGTTGGAAATTAGTTAGGTGAACAATGTGGCAACAGTTTAGACTGGGTACAAAGTTGTTTTGCTGACTGAGGTTATTTATTTATTCATGAAACTATGAGAATTTCATGTAGGCGTTCAAGATATGTATGCACCTAATTCATCAATTAACATTCATTATGTATACTTCCGTTGATACATGAAGCTTAAAGAATCAATTGTTCTCTTGTGAGCAGGCCTGGTGATGAAATAATTTCTGGTTAAATAAACTGGGATAATTAGTCCCTGTAATTGTTGAATCTCGACAAACGATTCGATTGGTCTACGTTGTTGTTCAAATGATGAATGATGGGGACTCCTTTAACATGATCAGGAGCCAATGATAACCCGATAGTACGGCCAATGACATACAAAAGGCTCCAACAATTTTCCTCGAACAATGAAACCGAAGTGTGTGACACGATTGCAGAAATAGCTTGGTATTCTAGAAGTCAAATCTGAAGTAGAACAACTCTGTATTCATAAAAATACCTATGACCTTTGAGACGTGCTAAAGGCAGTCAGCTAAAATTAATAGTAAGTGGTTAGTAAACAGCAATGGTCGTGAAGAGATTTGAATAAAAACGTTGTTTGCGGTTATCGTTACAACTAAGATAGTAATATTATTGATGAAAACTTCATAATTTAAGGGCCTACTACCAGTAATTGAAGTTATGATCACAAAGATCATACTAAATAGATGAAAGGAAATTTGATTTTATCAACCTTTGCTTGCTAACATATTGATTTTGAATTGCTGGATATACAATATACAAACATTCCTAGTCTTTGAGTTCACCACAAAACGTTTACTCCGTGGATAACTCCCTATTTTCATTTCCTTTAGAGTGTTTTAGGCCCTTTGAAAATCTCTTTGATTATTATGTAAACTCTGTTTTATAATCGGATAATTTTTATTTTATTCTTCTGAATACCACAGGTAGCACAAAGCCATATGTAGTGGGGTTTGTTTAGGAGATTCTGTAAACCTTACGAAACTGGTCACATTCAAAAAGTGAATATTCTTCATTACCAGATTTAGCTTAATTCTGCTGCATTTTGATTTATATAAATACAGCACTTCATGTTGATAGATTTAATCATAATTAACATGTCATTCACCTATTCGCAGCTTTCTATGGGTTGCATTGAATCACAATTTGGAAAAAATTCTTTTTTGATCGATACCAACAGTTTACTTTTGCTAATCCTAATCGCCATATTGAAATAAGCACCTACATATGTTACCGTATATCGATTCTAACTAGCTTTAAAATAATTAGTGTACGGTAAACTATAACGCTGACTGTGGTCGGTGGAACCACTATAAGTCGAAACGACTTTAAATTTAATGTGTGTGTTCTAAACGAATCGGTTAAATGATACAATACTGGCTTGGTGATTTTTATTCTGACAACGTTGACTGTCACTAATGTCCTTTTAATTTGTTCATATTTTCACAACTGTTGGCTTGTCATTTCCTTTAATATTCTGGGTAGGCCCTTATAGTTTTACGGTAAGTGACTGTGATATTTGTATGAACTGATGATTCTTTTTGTACTCAATTAGTGTCTGATTTTGAATTTCAAATACAATATGTTTTTTGTGCTCACCTAGTTCTACCTCACTTAAATTGAGTTATTTCGGTAATTCCTAGTTGGCACAACAATTCGACTATTTCTAATCGTCACAGTGACTCTGAACTGTTCAGAGCCGGTAAAAATGAACGTGTTTCGAAATCTCATCCCGTGTATACGAAGATGTTTTGTCTCCTTCGACGGAGAACCGTTAATTTCAAATGGGATTAATTGTGATTTAAAGAGGGGGTGGGAGTTAAGCAACTAAATGTATTTTTGAACATAAACCATGCTTCATATATGAAGGAGTTGATACATCCTATCAGTGCGTTGAGACAATACTCCTTAATGGCTGATGCATTTGCTCGCCATATATTTAAGCGAGGTTAAATCAGATCATATATTATGACTCAAGTTCGGAATAGAATCAGAAAATAAATGAACATTCTAAGCAAGAGGTGATGA
>CALYCO020000162.1:2500-25943 GCA_944470365.2 Schistosoma intercalatum | reverse complement strand
TTGGTGTAACGTCAGTTGAGACTGATGGCTTGATATCATTTAATAAATGTCTGAAATGATGCATGAAATTTCCAATTTCATGAAACGAAAGTGATGCATTCAAATGTGAAAATAGTCAACTCTGATAAAATAAGGTTTGACATACCCCCGAGAACTTCATATTCCACTAGCGTTCCATTTCTGATCCATTCAAAAGGAACTTTTGCAATGGGCCCTCTATAACCTACTGTGATGAATTGTACAGAAGAAGACAGTTAAAATTCAGATCACCATTTTGTAATAACACGTTGTTTGTTCGTTTAAGAGGCGATCAAAATAAGAAACTCTTTAATATTTCATTACAGATAAAATGACGGTCAAATAACATCCTTTTGAAATATGCTCTTCATCGCTTAAGGTTCTGAAACTGACCGATTTTCAAGCACTCAATGAAAAATGATATCGTCAAATTGCTGATTTGTTTCACTAAAGTGTCAGTGCAACATCTACAGAGAAAATATGTTTATCTCGTTACAAATTGTTTCAGAAATAGTCAATATTGAGAGGCTGCAAGTTTGACTGTCTATTAGTGGGTGAGTGAATAAATGAGTAGATATATCGTCTGTCTAGTGTCCTCGTTCATATACTCTTGTCTGGATCGTTAAGACTATACAGAAGACTTCTCGAAATATCTATCCGCAAATTTGTGATGAAGACATTCACACATCTCAGTTATATAAATCAGTATACCAAGTTAGGCAAGCGTCAGCTGACGTGGATCTTGAAATTCGTTTTGATGGAGCTCAGCACAAAACGACAAAACAATACGATTCCGATTGAATCACAACAACTCAAATCTGCTTTGCAATATCCACGAGGATGACAGTTGTTGAATTGAGGATACAAATACTTTGGTATGAATTTGAAAGACAAAATATTTTCAGGATGAGTATTGATTATGAATTTTTATTACATGTGACACTTGAATGTTGCTTCAAGATTTTTAAATACCAAATTGATGTTGAATCTTCAATAAATGGTAACATGAGGACAGTGAGTTTGCCTAAATTATTCAGATTCTATTTCACACAATTTTCCTCAGCACTTCAACGACACTTTCATCAATTTATTGTACATACAGAGAACAGCTGAATATTGTAGACTGTAAGAAACACAAATTCGGTCACCATTATAAATTACAGAAAATCTTCACGTGTACAAACAGTAGGTGACATCATGCTAACACATGACTAATCATGTAAGCCAATGTAAATTAGAATGTAAATAACATTTGTTACCTTGATTCGCACACAAGATATAATAAGCAATGCCCGATACAACATCGCCTTTCTTAAGTCCACTAGGAACCTGAAAAGAAGTAATGGAAGTCTGAGTCAAGATCTGTCAATACACAACCACCTATATCAAAACCAACCAAACATTGAAGCAATGTGTCGTCATTCACATTATCTTATTCAAAGACAACTAATTACACTTACAGTAAGCATACTGATCTCCTCGTTTCCCTAAGAAATATACTCCATCTAATTTACAAAGATATTCTGACTCACCTCAGTTGACAACTTCAGTGAAGTTAGATGAACGATCTATTTATCATGGAATGAGGCTATACATAGTAAGATGAATATCTACGTCCGTTGGTAGAAGTGTGATTGTGAATAACTGCAATGTCGCTGAACGTGAATTTGTTGTTCTGTTGTGGAATTGTGTTCATGTGCCTACTTATATCAATTGCCGTTCATTTCTTAACAGTATTCATTCCACAATTTGTTCTGATGACCTTCAAACAAACAAGACGTATTCAGTTCAACACTCATTAAATTTATAGTCATCCAGTATTTGTTGTATTACAAATCGACAAAGTTCTAAATAGTGACATCCGAACAAATACAATCTGAGAAGCGATCACGATTTTAACAACATCTCTCTCTCGAAATATTCAATTATGAACTTTTCTAACAACTGGTCTGTGGAAGTCTGAAAATGACCGTTCACGTACAGAACTCTGACATACACTCTTTGTCGTTAATTGGCTCTTAGGTATCAGAATTTGGTTACATATTACATCACTTCTCTGTTGTTCATTATTTTATAAAAAGTGCTAGAATAAACTGTGTCATGAACGGATTATGAGTAGTTTCATAAAGTCTGTATGCACAATACAAATTGCTGGTATCGGTTTATCCTTTTCAATATATTTCGATGTATTTGACTGTACTGATATGCATGAAATAATAGAATAATCCATTCATTTATGCAACTTACGTTCTCATAATAGAACGATATCTTCCCATTCGAGTGTATCAGGTGCATTACCTTGAATGTATCACCTGCAAAATAGAAAACTATCGAGTTGTATTCAAATTGTTTCAATATTTCCTTAATTTCAACTGATAAAATCGACTCTAGGCTTAAGTGACATGAGCTGATGTTTGTTTGTTTGTTTATAATCCGATTTGTGTAACACATCGGTATATCAGTCGATCAACGATTTTCCGATGAACACATATGTACAGACTTGTCATCATGTTCCTTTGAAAGCTGTTAATGAAGATGAAACTCTGTATTCGTTTATCTACAAATGAAGTATGATTATGACCTAATGTATTCAAATACGTATCGACAATTAATGGATTCTATGTGTATTTCGCCTTTGATTTCGTAGAATGGTTGCACTGCAATACTTTCGTCAGTTTTTTTAAAAGACGAATTCAATTGCTCAAACTGAATAGGAAACAGTTGAGTAATAACAATCAATGATGATGATGATGTAAAGTGTTCATAGTTCACATGGGATCAATCAATCATGGATATGGATACATACTTTTATTATCAACGTTTATAGGACATAACCTTCTGACAGCAAAATATTCCTCTGAAATAATGAAAGTAAAATAAATTTGTGTTCATATATCAGTATAATGAATATTGACCTCTTTCAATAAACATACACTTTTTCTAAAACAAAATATGTTTGAACACAAGTTATGATGTTCCTTTTCAAGATTGAAGTGAACCAATTCAACTAAATGACAGTCTCGATGATCTGCATACTGAAAAGTTGGGCCTGTAATCATTTGGCTAACTAAACAACCATTAATATCTATTCGACAATAAACACACATAATCATTTTGTGAAATTCTGTTATTCCAATTGAACAGTATTCTCTTAACTGAACTAATGATTGCCCGGGAATGTTAGCCCAATGACATTAATTTCGGTAAGCGACTAAAATAAATACCCTTCACCTTGATATATTCGGTGTTCCATTTCAAATCAATCATGTTTTACTAGCACATTATTCGTGATTGTTAGTTGATTGGATGGTTGAGGTGGTGCATGAGTTCAAACTTCATGATTAACCGATTATGATCATTAAGAGTGTGTTTAATATCCAATAGTTCAACGACAGTAAATAAGAGGGACTGAATTTTTAAGAACCAAGTAAGTGACAGATAAATTTGGAGGACATCAAATATAAATCGTTGATAGTTCATGTGCTTCAATAATCCAAACTGATTTCTTACACAACATCGCTTATTGTTGCATCTGTGATCAGCCTGATTCGTTCAATCTATCAAGAAGTGTCGTATTGATGAAATATCAGTTTCATGGTGGTTAGAACAGATTGTCGAGTAGATAATTTGCACCTTCGCATTTACATTGTTTGATTTATTATTTCTACTCAATCAATTTGTGTCTACTTTAAAGTGAATCACTGTTTTATTTAACATTTTCGCTTCACAGTAATGAAAACATGTGGTGAACACATTTTTGGGGTATGAGATCACACAAATAAAATAATCACTGTGTACTGACCAGCTCTCATGAAACAATCAAGTTGGATGCTGAATCATTTATGCAAAATAAAAATGAGTAATGTAAAACATAAAACAAAAACACGTCACTGAATAATAGAAGAACTCACCCCCATTCAATATCTCAAATTCACACTCAATGTTGCCGGAGATAGAATTGAAAACTAGTTTTAAATCTTCTACTTTTAGAGAATAACTTCTACCTATTTTTATCAAATGAAAACATGCAATTTGATTGATAATCTATAGTGAATGAATGAAAGACTTGGAAATTAACTGGAGAATAGAATGAATTGCGTGACTTGTAATCAGTTTACTACAACGGTACAACTTGAACAAAAAAAATACATTAGCAGATGTATTGAATGTGAAACAAAAGGTGCCTAAAACTGATCTATTGAGGTAATGAAAGCGAATTGAAATGTGAGTAACCAAAATTTTGATTCGAGGAAAAGAATTCTCTTACCATAAGTATCTATACTGAATGTGCGAAAATCAGCACCGTAAAATGTAAAGGGGAAATTCAGATATATTTTCTAGAAATATACAAACATAAAGATTGTCATCTCCGTTGGAAAATGTAGTTAACTCACCTTCTCATCAACCGATTTGTTAAAAGTTCCACTAATCATTGGAGGGGATTGATCAAGGCGAATGAACTGGGAATAGTGATAAAAATGAGACTGAATATTTGTAATGCAACTTGACTGATCACTTACATATTTATATGTAGCAGTTTCGAAAATTACTTTTCCTTCACTAAGTAAATCAAAGTTTTCACAAAATTCATGACAGTTGAAAGATTCCGATGTGAGGACAATGATTGAATAGATCGTTACCAACTGACCAAATGAAAATGTAGATCTGAAATGGTTCAAATGAATAGAACAATGTTATCTCATTAGATCAAATTGAAATGGATATAATACAATCATTTGACTTAAGTGTACAGTCAACACTCACATCATTTTCTTGTTTTAGACGTTGGTAGAACGTGTTGAGTCTTATATAGAATTTTTTGAAGTGTTTGTATGTTTCAGATTGGATGATTCAAATTGACCATTAGGATGATCAAATTTCATAAATTCATTTCATAATTATTAACCAATCGTCATAGGAGATGAACTCATGGTTATGCAATATTCTTACACGTATTGAGGTAATATAGTCTGATATTGATCCATAGTTGATTGAAATTCCTGACCCCCCCTTATTGATGAAAACTGTTTTGCACAGGATTACCAATATTTTAAACTAAGTAATTAGTGCTCATATTTTCATGAACAAACAAACCAACTGTGAGTTGGTTGTCAACGCTGCATAGTTTTGATTTGATTGGTTGGAATTAATATAGCACACACTGATTTCATTAGATGACCAAAAATCACATTTTTATGTTTAAATTTCATTTCAATAAAATGAATTCTTTCACTGGTTGAAATTATGGGTCGATTGCAGCCAGATCACCATGGAAAACCTAGAAGCACTTGACGGCCGTTAGTCAGCAGTGCGCATCCACGATCCCGCTCACGGCGAGATCCGTACCCAGGACCTATCAGTTTCGCACGCGAGCGCTTAACCATTAGATCACTGAGCCGGCCGGCATCCAACAGTGTTCATGTCGAACTTCAACCAATCCACGGAGTTACGCGACCGTCACCGTTGTCTTCAGTGAGTTGATATCTGACAACAGACCTGGTTGAACTCCACTGGTAGCGGCTTCTCACTAGAACTCCATGAGTGTCTCATGAAGTCAGTCACTAGTGAGCAAATGATTATTATCAGGAAGGGTTTTGTGCACGCGACACTGATATGTCCTGGGTTCGATTCTCACGAGGGGAGAGATCGTGGATGTGCACTGCTGAGGAGTCCCAGACTAGGATGAAACAACCGTCCAGTAGCAGTAGTGGTAGTAGTGTTGGTAGTAGTAGTAGTAATGATAAATCTGAACAGATTGTATTTTTTGTGAATTCATCAACATTTGAATTGTTTTCTATTATACATAATGTTGTACCACTAATATGCAGACTGTAATGTTATTATCATCAATCGTTAATGTTTTGTTAGTATTAGTATTAGTAGTAGTAGTAGTAGTAGTAGTAGTAGTAGTAGTAGTAGTAGTCGTAGTCATAGTAGTAGTAGTAGTAGTAGTCGTAGTAGTAGTAGTAATAGTAGTAGTAGTGTGGTGCGTGCTACTTATATTGATATAAGTAGTATATAACTTGAGTTAAAAGAACGTAATGTCTGGCAGCAGAAGATGGAGAAGATCAAGAAAGGAAGAGAGAGAACACAATGGAATTTGTAAGAAATCGCATGAACAATGAAATGTGAGACAATGGATTGATGTTTGCAACAGCAACAGTCGGGTTTGATATGATAGAATGACATTTTGCAAATTAACGATTTACTATATGGTTTTTCTATTTTACCAAGTAATTCTGTAATTTGACCTAAATACAATTTGTTTGTCCTCACCCGTGTTCTCCTTCACTACAGTAGTAGTAGTAGCTTAGACGCAAATATACAAGTATCAGTGATGATCAATCTTAACAGATTGTTTACTTTTCACTTAGGACCAGCAGCATATTTATTGAATGTAAAACGTTTTCTGCACTGTATGCATTACATGAGTTTCATTTATACCATGAACTGTGATATGTTTTATCTTCTTATTTTAAGCAACATCTGACACATATCGATCTCGTGACTTCTAAAGAGTTTCTACTTTCACCATCAGAAGTCATAATTCTTTGAAATAAACATTTTGCATAACACGTAGCGCTGAATTAATTTGCTTTAGATGATATTTTTAGATCAGACGTTTTTTAAAACATAGTTACCTATATAAACAATGATGAACAGTCTCATCTGTTACCATGGAAATATTTGAAGATGGCGTGATTAGTGAATTAGGAAGGTTACTTCATAATTATCGGAATGACTCGTAGTGAGGTTCCGCATATTTTATCAATATAATAATACTAGTAATAATAATGGTGATAATAATAACAACGTTGTGTGATCATAATATGTAATAAAAGGAGTAGTATAGTCAAGGTAATTACGAAGAAAACGAATCAATGTGGATTAGGAAAGAGATAATCACAAAACGAATAGGTTTATAACATGAATTTGAAGTGTCTGCTAATTTAGTTGTGGTAAACATGGAGGCTGGATATACCTCTTCTGGATATATTAGTTAGGTTTTCAAGAGTTGATCCAGATAACTTCAGTTATGTTGAGTACCCGTAGTCTAGCTCCTGTTATGTCCCCATATAAATCGTGCTTTTGATTCAGCGTTTGTTTACTGACCATGTCAGGTGTGAATTTTATCAAATTTACTCTAAAATTACTTGACTGAGAATGTTATATTATAAGTATATCTTTAGATGTTTAGTGATGGAATGGTTCGACCGGAAAATGTATGGAAATATCATTGTTTGCATTAGCAAAGGAAATAACTGCAGTCAAAACGAAATGATTATACCGAATAACACAGATGAACAATGAGTGATGATGAATGATGACTGTGGCGGAGTTGAATTGCCTGGACTCCAATAGAAAAGTCACGCACTCGGCACATAGAACATGGGAGAGATCATCCTTATAGTGCAATTAATCAATAAGTCAGTTCAGTAGATATAACATCAGCCTTCTGAGCAACAGATCTTCTCTCAATAATCTCAATATTTGATCACAGTTTGTAATGTTGAACATCATCTTATGAAGTGAATTGTAATGTGATTGTCAAAAATCAAGTAACTGGAAGGACAGCTTTATGATAATCAACATAATGTTTGTTACTTTTATATTTCAAGTAGACGAGGATGATGATGATCCCGGACATCATGTTCATCTCCACTTTATAAATATATATTTGCTACTTTGTGGTAGATCGAATCGTCATTTTTGGTAGCACCGCTATAGACCCTCTAAGAAATCTTCCAGATCGATTCGTGAATATTTTCAATACTGACATATGAAGGCAGTTACGACCAGAATAATTTCAATTCAGAACTGTTAAGGAAAGCAAACTTACAGAATCTAAATCACATGAGCTGAATAACACCAATGTATTGTGAAAGGCTGAGTGAACAATAGCATGTAAAGAAGAGCTTTGATTGAGTCCCGAGTTGTAGCGAAATATAGATTGTTGTATATTTATCAGAATTTCCCTAGCTAGCATATGTCCACAATGGGAAAAACGAGTAACGTGGAATGAAAAATCATACAGCTGTGGTGTATACTACTTTTGTCTGTCGGCATAAGTAGTTTGTAACACCGATCGGAAGTGGAAAACCAGATAGCAGAATGTTAAGAAGAACGAGTTGAAGGGAATATAAGGGAGAAACGAGAGTGTGGACTGGAAGAATCATGCAAAATGTGATGGACAAATGATGGATTCGTTTAGACATATCAGTTGATGTTGAAATTTTTCTTTATAGCTTGAGACCTAGCAACAGAAGACTGCAGTTAACACGAAACTGCTTTGACTAGACAATTCACATAAATTTTTATTCAAGTCAATCCTGTAGCTCGTCTAAGGTTATTGCCGATCATATATCCAAGTAAATGAGGACGGTTTAATATGAAGTCAGCTTTTCCATAGTTCAGAAAGCAACGTCGCTAAAAATATGCCAAACACAAGAAACAAATTATAGCATACGAACTGTGACCTGGAATTTAAAGGATGTTCTTACACCACAAATTTGATGGTGCATGGCTTGGTCGAGATTATTCCGAAGTCTCAAGACCAACTCCCTTCTAATAACTAGAACAACACTTAATTAATCTAGATACATGGAATGTTTGGACAATGTGTGAGATCAAGAGGACTATTCAATCATTATGTAAATGAGGAAGTGCAACTTGACAGTTATTATTATTATTATTATTAATGGCTTTATTCAATATTATCTTATTGGTACAATATAGAATTCTCGATATCACCAAAAAACATTGGACACAACATAGACAAATGGTTTGAATTCGGTGGAGATTCTAATGTACTGTGTTTACGATGAAGAAACACCAAAGCATCCTTCGAAACAAAGAAGGAGGGAATCATAATGAATGCTACTAAATGTTATGCACACAGCAATGATAGCCGCGACAACGACAAAGATCGAGTTTTCGAGGTTGTGCAATCGATCATGGAGAAGTTCTCGGCAAATGACCTGATCATCCTCATTGGAGGCCTGAACGCCAAAGTAGGAATGTATAACACCGGCTTCGAAAATATCATGGGACGACATTGACTGACTGGGAGAAAGAAATGGAAATGGGGAGAGATTTTTATATCTGTGTGCATTCAACAAATTAATTACAGGCATCACAACATCCCCCCACAAATGCATTCACAAAGCTTCACGGCTCTCACCGGATCACACTGCATAGAATCAGACAGATCAAAATAAAAAGAAACATGGAGAAACCAATCAACAACAGCCGAACAATAACATAGGAAATCAAGGCTCGAGCTGAATAAACGGAAGCAAAATAGCAAGTGAAGAGGAGCATTACAGCCAATAAGCAAACGTACGTGGAAGACCCAGCAACGAGAGCTCATAAAGCTGTAGCTGCAAGAAACATGAAACAACTATACGAAACGACAAACAAACTGGTAGGAAAACCATGGTGACCGGTAAAGGACAAAGTAGTCAAGTCAATCAATGAGATTCAAGATCAGAGGAATAGATGGGTGGAATATTTCAAGCAACTCTTGAATAGACCAGCTTTGTTGAGTTCAATAGAGATCGAAGCAGCACACACTGACCTTCTTATAAATGTCACTCCTGCTAACGAAACAAAGACCTCTGAACTGTGTGCATTTACGAATATGATTTAATAATTCGGGAATTCTGTCCAATTCACCGCATCGGATATAACATCACACCACGTTCTATCATCATTTCTCTTACATCCGATAACATTTTCACAGTAGAATTCATTACTTCTTCAATATCAATGTAAACAACGTGTGCATTTTCTTAACAAACATATTTGTGTTGACCTCGTTTGTTTATAGAAACACTAATGATCATACTTTGTTTATCATTGATCACCTCATTCCATCTCATAATGAGATCATATGGTAGTGTCTATACTCTATTCTGTCTAGTGGGTGTAATATAAATCTGAGTTGGAATAAAATATTTCGCTTCGTAATAATCTGTTCATGTGACTGACAAAATGATTAGAATTCTCAAGTCATAAAAGAATACTACTTCCGTTAAGGAAAATCAAGTGAAAACAATCACTGTTGTGGTATTTATAAAACTCTTATGTCCAATCCTCATTGCCTTTCATTCGCTGGGGTGTTAATGAAGAAAAACTATCATCAGTACTCATTCATATATATGTACCACTCTAATCCTTAAGAAATTGATCCATTTAACAGACAATGAAATGAAAATGTGTTTCAGGTCACTTGTGATTGCCATCGGTTGATATTCGCCTTAGACTACTTCTGATTAACTCTCCATATCAACATATCTCTTATTCATTATAGTTATCTAATTATGAAAATATGTCACTAATTTTTTATGTAACTACAGTATAATTTCCATACACAAGCTTTCAGGAGTATTGCTCAACTTTCCTAATTGGTTCGATATTCACTAAATATGATGTGTATGGATTTATCATTTATTTATGTCAAATGGTAGGGGCCAATCGGTAGGGAACCGTGATTATCCAACTACTTATAATATGTAGACTTGACAGTATGACATATCTGTAATCTTGAAGGGATTGTAGTTCTCTGAGTACATTGAACCCATATTACCTAATATCAGTCAAAGAAGCTGATATTGAGCTACTAGGATTGAAATTGATCTCCAGTAATATTCAGAAATTATTGTTACTAGTATTTGATCATAGGTGTCTGGTTTCATTGAGTAAGTAATCCAGTTGTTAGGAAACGGGTACTAGGAAAGGATGACAAATCAATTGATGGATTAGTGAATCGTCATCCGTTGAAATCACTGGAACATGTGTTACTTATGCCCAAACAACGACCGCCCCGACGTGTGATGTTTTAAGGTGTAGGAGTAGGTTAAAAGAAAACTATGGGCGGCCAGACCAAAATATACCACAAATCCATGAAGTCACTAACAAATGAACTGAGTCATTTTGATGGATGTAGACTGCCTTATTAAGATCCGCTAGACGATAGCAACCGATGGTTATAGACGCTGAATGAAATATCTGAAAATCGTTTGCAATGGCTCAGGTGCATCCACTGTTTGTGTTCTTCCAAATTCCAATCTTCTGAATTATTCATGTCCCTCTATTTTTTTCTCCTTTGAAATTTATTTCACTGGATTATATTCCTTGAATAACATCTTCAAACCCTAATGTTTCCGATTACTGCTTATACTTTTACTACCTCTACCACTATGGGATTTGAATGGACAATTGTATCTGTGTGCTGATGTGGTATGTCAACTAATGTACGTGCGAAATTGCACTTTTTTACCGACTGACTGAACAGTAACTATAGTAAAGTTTGTCTAATCACATTCCGAGTTTATTCGTTTGGGTTAAGAAGCTCTTGGTTCACGTAGAATCTACCACATTATCCAATAATATCGATTTAGTCTACACTCAGAAATATCTAAATAAATCAATAAATGTTTCCAGAAACATTCTACAATTAACATCCAAAAATAAAAGGTCCACTAGACAGGAAACGGGGTCAGGGGAAATAAGGCTAATAATAATGAGAGTAATAATAATAAGTCGACATCACCAGGGTAGGTTTAAGGTAAGAACAAACTGTTTTTGAACACACAAAGGGGGTTTGAATTTTCGTATGGCTAAGGCTTCAATAAACCTTCGTATACGCCCTCTTACATTTTTATACAACACTACAAAAGCTGAATTTAGATCAATCTTGTGACCTGTTTCAATTATATGTTCAAGTAAATTACAACCAAATATTCCAAATCTTATTAGACTGACGAAATCGTATATAGACAAATGCCATGATAAGTTGATCAATTTAATTGAACTTCATACTCAAGCATTACCTGTATTAACAGAATTGTCTATAGTTTGCCATATCAAATTCATCAATTTTTGTAGTACTGTCATTTTGAAAACGAAAGAAGGGATAAGGAAAAAGCTAGAAAAATCTTGCTGCAATAATAATAATCTCACTTCCTTCCCAATCAATCCTGATAAATATGTCACTAATTTGTCCTCCATTGTATTGTCTGTTCATGAAAAGGAGGCATTGTCCTTGGGTTTAAAATTTTCTGTTCCTATAACACAAATCTCTGAATTGACAGTCAATGCCCAATTTGAAAACCTCTATGATCAATTGAGTACTTTAACCCCTTCGTCCTTAGAGAATCAAAGTTGGTTTAAAGCCAAACTAGTGGATATAGCGCATCATTTTCATTCTTCTGGACCAAAGCAGAGAAGCAAATTAACTTCTCAGCATTTCAAATCATTAAAAGAATTGCAAAATAATGCCGATATTATTATACTTAAACCCAATAAAGGATCTGGTGTTGTTATTATGAATAAGTCAGATTACAAAAATAAAATGGAATCCATTCTCAGTGATAAAAGCAAATTTTTGGCTGATGTTGACTTTGATGGATTACGTAAATTAGAAAAGAAAGTGAACTCGAATCTTGTAAAATTGTTAAACATGAATGCTATTAACAAAGATGAGTTTAATTTATTAAAACCTATGGGTTCGGCATATCCTAATTTATATGGATTACCGAAAATTCATAAGCCTAATACCCCCCCCCTACGTCCAATTCTATCTATGTGTCGGTCACCTACACACAACCTGGCAAAATGGCTTACAAAATTATTAAACCCTATCAGAAATCAATATTGTAAGTATTCTTTGACTGACTCATTCGAATTAATTAATTACTTAAAGGATATAAATATTAAGACAAAGACAATGTGCTCCTTTGATGTAAACACTTTATTTACAAATGTACCTCTTAGGAAAACCATTGATATTTTGTGTGATTTTATTTCTTCGGAAAACCTTCCACTACCTTTTCCTGTTAAAACTCTCAAAGATTTATTATTATTATGTACAGACAATGTAAAATTCACATTTGAAGGTGAACACTTCAGACAAATAGATGGTGTAGCTATGGGCAGCCCTCTAGGACCATTGCTAGCTGATGTGTTAATGGGATATGTGGAAAATTTAGTTGGAGACTCAATTCGAAAGATGAGTCTGTATAAACGATATGTAGACGACATAATAATCATAGGTGATAAAATTGAAGACATAAGCCACTTGTTAGAAGAATTCAATAGTAGTCAAAACCACATTTCTCTTACATGTGAAGAAGAGAAGAACAACCAACTTCCTTTTCTTGACATCCTGATTACTAGGAGAGATGATGGTTCCATCAAACGTTCTATATATAGAAAACCAACATGGACAGGACAATATCTTAATTTTCATAGTCACTGCCCTATTCATTATAAACGTGGTTTAATAAAGAGCTTATTCAATAGAATCAATCGTATTTGTACTAGTGATACTATTGAAGTAGAAATCAAACTCTTGACTGATGCGTTGATCAATAATGGTTACCCTTTGAAGTTCATAAACCGCTGGAAGGGTTGCAATATGACTAGACCTATGACGCTTCTGGCGCCCAAAAAGCGAGTTTATATTACGCTACCATTCAGAGGTGACACAAACAGTCTCATGTTGAAACAGAGACTTAAATTAGCTATCAACCGGACATTTTATGCAGCCCAACTTGTCATTATCGAAAAGACAAGGTCTATGTTTCACCAAAAGCCCAAACAGCATGAAAACGATTGTGTCACATCCCATTGTGTCTACAAATTTACATGTATGTGTGGAAACACGTACGTAGGGAGGAGCAATCGTGATTTGCAATTAAGGGTGGGTGAACATATACCAAAATGGTTGCAAAATCAGATGAATTCCGATGGTGAAATAAGATCACAGGATAGACAGACATCATCATCCATTGCGAAACATTTGATTGAGACGGGTCATAAGGTTGATATCAAATCAGCATTTATTGTGTTGTACAAAAGCCTTCAAGGACGTATACTAAGGTTTATTGAAGCCTTGGTTATACGAAAATTGAAACCCCCTTTATGTGTTCAAAAACAATTTGTACTTACACTTAACCTACCCTGGTAGTACTGATTTACTGTCCAGAGTGGTAGTCACATTTGTTTTTCTGTACTTTAATATTTTTCCTTTGTTATGACTTACTCTTAACCTGTCTAGTTGACCTTTAATTTTTTTCATATATAAATGTTCTTAACAAGTAGATGATGTGTGATCAGATTGTTCGAAATGTATTGCGCAAATATATCACATAATTCTGATAAACTACGTCTTCTCATTGCATTATCGAAATTTATCAAAGGGACTAATTGTTTTAAATTATATGTTTAGCAATAGAGGATGAAGGATGTTTATCCTCTCCTCTTATTGGGTCACTTGATTGTATTTGTATCTGAAGCCATTTTGGGTATGTGTTCACTCACCCTAATGTTGAGATCACGATTACTCTTCCCTATATGTGTGACTGTAGTGTCAGTTACTATGTTAAGCCCATATACCTTATTCTAGCTTTCGGACATCCCATTCTATTCATTCTACTCGAGCCATACTTTGAGCTTGTTATTTATTCGCTTATCAATCTGGACTGTTTTTTATATGAGCGTATATGTGTGTACACATCATGTCCCATGATTCATCGCATGTCTGTGGTTTATTTTGTCTGCCCATAAATATTGAGTAACGCTTAATTAAAATACAATTGGCTTCCCAGCCATCTTCCATACGTGTCATTTTGCTTTGCTATGTTTCATTCGCTTCATGTACGAAATATATGTATTCTCAAGTCAATTCTCGTTAATCGACTTATTTAATTCCGTTATTGGATAACGCGATTTAAGTCGACGATGATATACGAGAATCAGTGATAGCAAACATTCCTACGCTCTAAATAGGAGTCAAACTACGGGCCACCAAATGACCACACACACACTCAAATTGGTAAACACAGTGGGATGTGACGCAATCGTTTCCATTTACTTTAGGTTTCGAATGAAGCATGCACCTTGTTCTTTCTTTGATGATGACCTTTGCTGCGCAATACGTTTTATTGATGACTGATTTAAGTCTTTGTTTCAATAAAAGGCTATCTGAATCACCTCTTAAAAGAAGACTCCCTGCACATACTATTAAGAGGTTAGATGGACTTGTCAACCGTAAATGTAAAATTGTTTCGGAACGCGTGAAACTTACCATCTATAAATCTAGTTTGTCGAGTCACATATTCCCAAATCAACTATACAAGAATTTACGTTCAAGTAAATTTCAAATCTTATTCGATTGTCGAAATCATATGTAGATAAGTGCCAAGACAAACTGATCAATTTCATTGAATAACACACTCAAGCATTGTCTATTATAAATGAAATATCTATAGTCTGCCATATTAAATTCACCAACTATTGCAGTAATATCATTTTGAAAACGAAAGAAAGGATCAGTGAAAAGCTCGAAAAATCTTGTATTATTACTAATCAAGTTAATTTATTCCCAGTAAATCGTGAAAAGTATGTCAGTAATTTATCTTCCATTGTATTATCTACTAATGAGAAGGAAGCACTTTCTCGTGGCTTTAATTTCTCGGTCCCTATAACGCAAATGTCTGAATTGGAAATAAATGCCCAATTTGAAAATCTATATGATCAACTGAGTACTCTAACCCCTACGTCTTTAACTAATCGAAGCTGGTGTAAAGCTAAACTAGTGGATATAGCACACCAATTTCATAATGTTGGACCGAAGCAGAGAAGCACATTAACTTCTCAGCATTTTAAATCATTAAAAGAACTACGAACAAACTCGGATATTGTCTTGTTAAAACCTGATAAACGATCTGGCGTAGTTATCATGAATAAATGTGAATATAAAAGTAAGATATTATCCATCCTTAGTGATGAAAGTAAATTTATGCCTGATGTTGAATTTGGAGGTATTAGCAAACTAGAAGAAAAAGTAAATTCCAACGTAGAAACATTGCTACACATGAATATTATTAATAAAGAGGAATTTCACTTTCTAAAACCTATGGGTTCTCAATACCCTCACTTATATGGATTACCTAAAATCCACAAAGCTAATGTTCCTTTACGTCCAATTCTATCAATGTGCAGATCACCTACACATAATGTAGCTAAATGGTTAACAAGGTTGTAGGACTCTATTGGAAGACATCTATGTAAGTATTCTCTAAAGGATTCTTTTGAACTGGTCGATCATTTAGGTGATATTAATATCAAAGATTGTTTTCACTTGATTTTCCTTAACGGAAGTAGTATTCTTTTATGACTTGAGAATTCTAATCATTTTGTCAGTCACATGAACAGATTATTACGAAGCGAGATAGTTTATTCCAACTCAGATTTATATTAAACCCACTAGACAGAATAGAGTATAGACACTACCATATGATCTCATTATGAGATCGAATGAGGTGATAATTGACAACAAAGTATGATCATTAGTGTTTCAATGAACAAACGAGGTCAACACAAATATGTTTGTTAAGAAAGTGCACACGTTGTTTACATTGATATTGAAGAAGTAATAAATTCAACTGTGAAAATGTTATCGGATGTAAGAGAAATGATGATAGAACTTGGTGTGTTGTTATATTCAATGCGGTGAATTGGACGGAATTCCCGAATTCTTAAATCATATTCGTAAATGCACACAGTTCAGAGGTCTTTGTTTCATTAGCGAGAGTGACATTTGTAAGAAGGTCAGTGTGTGCTGCTTCGATCTCTGATGGACTCAACAAAGCTGGTCTATTCAAGAGTTGCTTATCGACTGAAAATACGCAGATGATATAGTCCTGAAATGTGTTCCGCCCTCTCCAAATGCAAGTCGTTGATTCAGAACTAGCCTGAATCAACACCTGAACTAAGGATAGAGAATGAAATAGGCGAACGTGTTGACTATTCCACTTATCTTGGAAGTGTAATCAGCCCTAATGGGTTGGTGTCTGACTAAATGTCAACAGAGAATCAAAAAATTCATTTGCCTTTTGCTAACTTGTGTCACCTATGATGAAGGCAAGATATCCGTGGAGCACCGTCTTCATCGTAAACACAGTACATTAGCATCTCCACCAAATCCAAGCCATTTTTCCATGTTGTGTCCAATGTGTTTTGCTGATATCGAGTACTGTCAAGTTGCACTTCCTCATTTACATAACGATTGAATGGTCCTCCTGGTCTCACACATTGTCCGGACATCCCATGTATCTACATTAATTAAGTGTCAAGTTGCACTCCCTCATTTACATAATCATGGAATATTATTCTGATGCGCCCAAGCCCCGCTAACTAGAGGAAGAAGTCCAAGCTTGGAATGGGGATGTATATTCTGCAAACAGCCAGAAACTAGTGACAACAATAATCATAAATCCAAACACATATATATACAACACAAAAACGTCCTCGGTGTAACTTACCAAGTAGCATACTGAAAGACGCAATGAACCAACAGCATTTAAGATATTTCCCAACTGGGAAATACCACATGAAGTTGACAAGAATGCTTTTGGTCCGAAAAATAATAAATACGAATTTTCTAAATAAAATTACACAATGAGGTCTTTTTCCAAGTGAGTTCTGGGGATCTGACGTTCCAAACATCTGTAATAAGAATGCTTCTTTATGGGGTAAATCCATTTTGATTCTGTAGAAAAATGAAGACAAATTTCAACATCAACTGATATGTCTAAACGAATCCAGCCACACATAGGATTTCATTCAACGTCCATTAATCTATGATATCCAACCTTAATTAATGTTCAATGAAAGCATACAATTGGATAATAGTCTAATGTGTTAATTCAGAATATCGGCTAACGATGAGTGTATCCGTCAAAGTGATTGGTATAAAAAGATACACAGAACGTGTTGTGGATTATTTAATCAGGATTATTCTCCACAGTCTCCTTCATTAATGATACACAGAACGTGACAACTAGTCGACTTTTAAAGAATCATATTTACCAATGGACATTTCACAGATCGATAAATCACGGAGGTGAAACTGGATGATTTTATGAGAATAAACGACCACCACTACAATCATTTGAAATTAATTGGTGAATGGTTACAGTGTTTATTCACAGCTGGAGCAAGATCATCTATGAATTGACAACCAGAATATTTGCTTTCACTTCATCTTCTTTTTAGAAAAGTTATAATAATAATAATATGCAAAATGTGAATTTCACTCCGTTTTGATGTCAGCCAAATAAACAACGACCAACATTCATATGACACCCACGATACACAATAGAGAATACCATATTATTGATTGATTAATGAGATGCAATGAGGTGATCAATGATAAACAAAGTATGATCATAGCTGATTCTATAAACAAAAAAGAGGTCAACACAAATATGTTTTGCTCATTAGACAAACACGTTGTTTACACTGAGACTGAAGAAGGCGTAATCAATTTTACCTTGAAAATGTTATCGGATGTAAATAGAAATGATGAAAGAACGTGGTGTTATGTTATGAATTAGACAGAATTCGCAATTTGTCTTTGCAAATCTTATTCCTCAATGCATACGATATACAGGTTTGTGGTGTTTGTACAAATTAATGATACCTTTGTACTTGGAGACTGTCCGATTTCGAATTCCGAACACAATACTTTGGTCCGTCCTCATCTAGTTGTCACGCAATATAACTCAATCTTTATCAGGAAAGATGGCTGGTGACTAGCGATGGAATGCATGATGTGCCTTTCTCCTTATTTGTGACTTGTCAGCTGGACGTACCTGCGTCCAATAATTGATGTTCCCTCCGTAACTCGAACTCAGGATCATTCCGTTCAAGCGACATCGTGTTATACACGTAGTTTGATTTGTGTCTTGAAATAATCGAAATCTACACAGATTGAATATTGTGATATTTTGCTATTCACTGATCATTTAATAGTGTGATTTAGTCAACAATATGTTGAATGATTCTTCGATTCCCGGAAAATTGTATCATTCAAAGAGTATTGGTGTAATGCAGCTAATGTGATTTAGGAGAGTAATCTTTCACCAAAGTCACATTATTCTATTAGTTTCCTCATTCTAATAATTCTAAACTGAAATTAATCTGCTTCTAATTGCCGACAGACTTCAATATTGTAGAGATTCACGAATCGATCAGGAAGATTTCTTAATAGGTTCATGGTGGCATTTATGATGAGGATGCTTTCAAAAATGGCGATTCGATCTACCACAAAGTGGCAAATATTTAATTATAAAATGAAGATGAACATGAAGTCCGGCTTCAGTCAGTTCTGTTGGACATTACTGATTGATTTCTTTACTACTTATACAAATATCAGTAGTTTCTAACAGTGCATCAAAACACCATAATTCAATACATGGTCTAATGCATACGAATGTTCAAATTACCTCAACTGCACTATTAAGATGCCGTGTTCATCTTCAGATTCAAAATGCTCTTAGGGAAAATCATTCAGAATATTAAGTGAGGTAGTGCAGCATACATGTCAGAAGTTTCTTCATCATCATCTACCTCACCAGGAGCAGTTTGGCAAGTTATCAATCCATATTGATTGCCAGATAAGTTGAAAATCACTGTTCACTAGGTGAAAGATGGCTTTGGTTAAGATCAAGACACATTGAGACAAACATTTGATGGAAGGTATACACTGGTTGAATCTGAGGAGGAATGTTAGTCATCACACATGGCCTCACCTTCCCGCAACAATATACCCTCTTACAATTAGGACTGGTTTATTCAAATATTCATTGTACTCACTTTTACTGTAGGTTGAGTTAGTTCGATAACTGCTTCTACTTTCTTTAACATGATGAAATAATGTTTATATCTGTGGGATTGAAGCAAAGAACAAATTCTTAGTTGAACCCAGAATGAACTGTTTTTCAACGAGTGGTGAATTCTGAGTTGAAATGTATATGTAACATTCACTATTTCGATTATCATGAAGCTGTTCTTCCAGTTAAGTGATTTGTAACGATCATATTACAATTCACTTGATAAGATGATGTTCAACATTACAAACTGTGATCAAATATTGAGATTATAGAGAGAAGATCAGGTGCTCAGAAGGTTGATGTTGTATCTTTCGAACCGACTTATTGATTAGTTGATCTATAAAGATGGTCTCTTCCATGTCGTTGCATAATATAAGGTTCAATGTCCAGTAATTGAAAGCAATCAAGAGGAGCCTATAAACGTATGCATCGTGTTAGTTGACAATGATCAAAAAGATGTATCTCTTCACTTTAGGGAACTTACGGTGGTTGTGAGATGAGAATCTAAGTCTCTTTCCATCTGAAACTAGACCATTAGGTATTTCGAGAATTGTCTGAACTCTAAAGAATGAACGAACATAACATTGATGTAACAAATCTCACTCACACAGAGAGCCTAATTAGCTCGGTAGTAACTCGTATTCAGAATCTCTTATCCAAATTCTTTTTATGTTTATATCTTTCTTAAACTTCCCATTCATCTTTCCCAATTCACATTGATTCCTCTTCATCGTAATTACCTCGACTATACCGCATTTATTACATACTGAATTCACAACAACGTCGGTTATATCACTACTACTAATATAATGATTATAATTATATTGAGAAAAACCTTACTACAACTCATTCTGACCTTCATTAACTGACTCGGCTTATTTACAAATCACACCATCTTCAAGTAGTTCCATAGACACAGATGAGAATGATTATCATTTTTCACATATAACATTGGTCATTTTATTCATGCCTGCCTTATATTGTCATACCCTTTAGTTGTGTAAAATAGATTTAAACTATTTATCGAATGGTGTAGTTTACAAAAGAATCCTTACAGAGGCTCTCAAAAGTGAAATATCTTCCTCACCTCTCCTCTGACTTGCAAATTTACAACCATACTAATAAGCTCGACGGTAGACCTTCACTTGACATTTGAGAAGACAACAATCCATCAAAGGAAAAAATAAATTTGATCGGAACAAAAGATACTACTTATTTGAGGATTCTTTTTAAACAACAACCATTTCAAACAAACAATATAAAAATTCCGGTAGGTGGGAAAAACAGTGAGCAGATCAAATAAAAGGAGAAATTGGTGAATAGTACAAAACAACAAAATGACGACGATAATGACAACATTGACACATGCACACACACACTCACACATGCTTATTTAAATGTTACCAGATTTTAAAGATTGTTAGTGTTTACTAATTGTAGTCAAATATATCAGTGTGTGTGTGTGTCAAGCAAAGAAACTCGACAACAACTTCACATCAAACTAAAGTGTACTAATACATGGAATCAACCAGATTGGAGACTAGTTGAAAAATCAGACATGATGTCAGGTCCTCCCTTGAACTGTGTTGCTTGATAAGTCATGCTGTTGCTACAATGTGGAATATTGGTACGTAAATGTTTATATGAGTCAAATGTATTGAGAGGAAAAGACATGTTTAGTCAGTAATCAAACAAGTTCAAAATATATCCTAACTGACCTGCTCTTTTAAGTGAAACTTGTATTTCATCGTTTTGTTTCCTACAATGTTATATCATTGTGCTAGACCTGTCATTGTCTTGTATTTACGAAACGTCAATGTCGAAGCTGGTATCAGATTTACCTAAAAGATGAACTATGTAGGTTTGTGTCTGGTTTGACGGCATATTATTGTTGAAGGAGTGTGTTATATCTGAGAGAAGATTAAATCACTAGTAACTTCTGATGCACAATAATCGACTAATATACATAATCAGAATGTGTTTTGTGGAGATTTTTAGAAATTTTCACAGATTGAACTCATGAGTCAGTTGAAGCTAGACCACCATTGAAAACCTGGAAGCACTGGACGGCCGTTTCGTCCTAGTATGGGACTCCTCAGCAGTGCGCACCCACGACCCCGCACCACCCGGGGCTCGAACCCAGGACCTACTGGCTTCGCGCGCGAGCACTTAACCATTAGACCACTGAGCCGGCATCCAACGGTGTTAATGTCTAACTTCAACCAATCCACGAAGTTGCGCTACCGTACACCATTGTCTTCAGGGAGTTCCTATCTCACAACAGACCTGGTTGAACTCCACTGGTAACGACTTCTCACTAGAACTCCAGAAGTGTCTCCTGAAGTCAGTCACTAGTGAGCAGGTGATTGTTATTATTAGAATGTGTTTTGTGGAGATTTTTAGAAATTTTCACAGATTGAACTCATGAGTCATAACATAAGCCATAACAATTGCCGGTGATTTTTGAGTTAATATTATTCTTAACAGTGAACAAAATGACGATTTCTTTAGAACAGTTACAGTTAATATTACAACAGCATTAGCAATAGTACCAGCAGATGTTAACAGTGTGTGAATAAAATCGCGTATGAGGGAAATTGGAAGTGAAAATCGTCAGAAGGAAACATGTACGTTTAGAGATAAGAGTCATCGATGACAATGTCACATTTTCTTCAGTATACGATCCGATACAACAACAGTTTGCATAATCATTATGTGAATAAAATGAACTGTTTGTACATAGAGAATTGTTTGTACCTTAATCTTCTAATATAGATGGACCACATAATGAAACGACAACGAGATTGTTGAAGCCTTTCGGAATAGACGTAGCATACAAAAAACAACAATATAATTACAACAAATACTATGCAAATCAAAAGATGAAATAACGAAAGAATAATAATCAAACATCATCTACAAAATAGATTATGTCAATTGTGGAAATCACTGCATCGGACAAAGTGGATACCCTCTTCATCTTCGCCTGTATAAACATGAATTATTGGTCAAAAGCCATAGCATATCTCAATTCTTGTCGTTGATTTCCGTTCATGTGATGAGATATTTCACGCGTGCCTTAGTCAAAGGAGATTAATTCAACTGTCGTTGTACTTTTAATCATAACTTCAATCTATACGTTGTACAGAATATATCGCAAGTAGTCTTTTGACATTTCACCAGATTAATAGTGAGAAATTTAAAAGTGCACAAATGAGAAATGTCTGGCTGATTGATTATTTCACAACGATACATAGTTTCACTCATTTAGATATGAGGAGTAGTATGACCTGATTCTCATTCACATAGTGTTAGCTAATGATCAATCAATTAAAAGAACAGCATAATAAGAATAAATTGAATGGTGAAAATGTTGATTTACAAATTGAGTAGACATTTTGACTGAATACATTTGACCAAGAAGAAACTGCAAAACTCAGGAATTGGTACAATTATTCATCGGTGATGTGCGATGAGGTTGGTGATTTCGCCAACACCTGGACCAACAACTCAACAGTATCATGCTCATGGCCATACTCGAGGGTTTTGAACTTGATCTCATGTGAATTCAATGGTGTGTTCAAAATGGAGTCTGGAAACAAATTCACTTACTAATCATTTGTTTTTTTTGTTTCAACCGAATTATTGTCTGATGTAACTGTTGTTTTTGTCAAGATATGTACTGCTAATCAAGATAGACATCTTAAGCAATGAATAGGAGTATGAGGTTTATTATGGAAGAG